>OZ023262.1:50166959-50454459 GCA_964006375.1 Tillus elongatus
TAAACAAAATGCTTCGTCAAAAGTCAGTTGAGAATTCACTTTCTCCCAATAACACAATAATTCTTTTTTTAGATAATACACGATTACGCTAAAAATCAATACAATGCTAAATTTGAATACACCAAAGCGATAAAAATAACGAGGAGATAAGAAGTGATACACACTAGAGGGGTACAAATAAAAGGGAACCTAAGAGGAGATGTGGGCCATGCAGCGATGCAGAGCATGGCCCACTGCGATCGTACGGACGTATATGTCACCACCGACGCCTCTGATCAGCGCGAGATAAAACATATGTTGTTATCAGGGCCTCTTGGGAGCTTGGAAGGCTGTAGCGGCCTCCGGGGCCTCGGTGATCGCGTGACCTACTTCCATGGAAGAGGTGATGCGATGTCGTCGTCGTAGAGGGGAATGCGGGAGAGGTATACATGTCTAAGTAAGAGATAATGACGAGAGAGCGTGTAGTTTTGGTTTACCTTCGCAGATGAAGCCCTGCTGGATGAGGCCCCATAGCATGTCGCTGCAGTGGTGGCAGTAGGTGGGCTTGTGGAAGGTCTTCTTGCAGAAGCTGTGGCCGTGCGCGGCGGGCGCCTGGTCTGCAGCGGCAGAGCCCGCCACCGACGCCATGTCTCCTCCGAGCCACCGTTCACGCCAGATTTTCACCGTGAACTCGAACTAGGCAGAGGCACATGCATATTACAGGTCTATGTGATCTCGGAAGCGTACGCGGACATGGTGCGGCCTGCAGGACTCTCCGAGAGCTGTGGCTTCTACATGCCTACGGCGATGCATAGCTCGAACCAGTCTCCCGTACACAGCTGACCATTTCAGTCTCACTGACACTGCCCGATCTGGACGTGCGGCGCGCGGCTCGGCTGCGGCTGCGGGACAAGCGCCAAGCGCCGTTCCCAAATACAAACGGCGCCGACGTCCCAACGCGATGCGCATTTGCCAGACTGTTTTTGCCCTGATAATTCCCCAGAAGTTTCCTAAGTCGTACTTAAAGATAAATCCATGTCTTCCCTTATGTACGAGTGCGGATCATTAATGCTGCCCTATACAGGTGTCGGGTAAGTATAGCGCAATATTTCGCCACCGTACAGAGGAGGTCAGAATAATGTGAATTTCCAGCTTAATACACGGACAGTTTTAGATAAATCGACTGAAAATAGAATATATATATATATATATATATATATATATATATATATATATATATATATATATATATATATATATATATATATATATATATATATATATATATATATATCGATGAATTTGTAATTTAGGCCACGGAGAGTTTAAGATAAGATGACCCCTATCACTATCTATTTTTCAGATTGCACTCCGCCGTATTTTTGGCTGATGGGGTGAGGTGAGGGCTCTTTCGTCGTGCTGGTTTTACTCGCCCTCCTGCAACCTATAACCACACTCAATGTGTAAACCACAAGGAAAATATCTTGGGAATGACCACCAAAAAAGTTACGAGACCTCGGATGAATAGGGATGCTGTGCGGGGTAGACAGGGTTTAAAGAATGTATGATTTAAAAATGTAAAAAGGCAGCTTTTTGATTATGTGAAAATTTGAACCTGTGATGAGCACTAATAAGTACACTTTGAGAAACCCCAAATCACCACAACACTTATTTCAGAGACCTTACGATCGTTTCGTTGACAAAGTCAACATCTTCAGAGGAAGATAAATTCTAACCTAAACAACTAGATACATGTATTTATATCGCGTCAAGGTAAACGAACTAGTCCGCAGTAAAATTCTCGTCCACGAACGATCATTTGTTTATTGTATGATGAAACTGCGAGGTCGAAGACCTGCTTTTTAATCTTCTGGTCGATATATTTATGAGCCCTTATCTAATATACGGATAATAGCTTTAAAGGAATCGAGTTATTTAAAGAATCTGCACGTTCCCTTTCGATCTAGAAATTTACTATTAGAGAATGCCGACAACCACATCTGGCGAGATAAACAAAATCACCTCCGCTCATCTTTTTTATATATAGAAAACTAAACCCGGGTGTTTGGCTCACATTGTTAACTCTAACAAATGATAAATAATTTAAGTAAAATACTACACAAAAAATATATTTCTATTGATTTTAATTTTTCGTAAACAGTATTTATGTTGACTTCATAGATACACCGAAAACGAAAGGGTCTTTAAGTCGAGACAAGCGTAGAGATTAGTATATGTATAGACCGGCCGAGTTATTGACAGTAATTTATTATTCTACCAGACAAATTAGGAGTGTTTAAGTGGTCAAATTCAAAGTGAAAATAAAGGGCTTGAAATTAAAGGTGCCGCACGATTCAATGAAGTTTTCTTCTTAATCGACCTTGATATAAAAATACTTTCTAATGAATCAAGCATAGTTTGATGTCTAACGTTTTTGACAAGTTGCAAATTTTCTTTGTCAATGTGGTGATTATTATCCCATATATGTTGTGCCACACACGATTTGTCCTCCGTACCATATCGTAAATGTGCGAGATGTTCACGAAATCTGGTGGCTATGTTTCTCCTAGTTTGACCCACGTATTTAAGATTGCAATCTTTGCAACTAATCTCATAAATACCGAACATTTCAGTGACTTTGTTTTCATCTTTCGTATTACCCAACAAATTTTTTAAATTACTTTTCGTCGAAAAAGTCAAATGTAAATCGACAAAAAGTAATTTAAAAATTTTGTTGGGTAACACGAAAGACAAAGACAAAGTCACTGAAATGTCCGGTATTTATGAGATTAGTTGCAAAGATTGCGATCTTAAATACGTGGGTCAAACTAGGAGAAACATAGCCACCAGATTTCGTGAACATCTCGCACTGTTACGATATGGTACGGTGGACAAATCATGTGTGGCACAACATATATGGGATAATAATCACTACATTGACAAAGAAAATTTGCAACTTGTCAAAAACGTTAGACATCAAACTATGCTTGATTCATTAGAAAGTATTTTTATATTAAGGTCTATTAAGAACAAAACTTCTTTGAATCGTGCGGCACCTTTAATTTCTAGTCCTTTATTTTCACTTTGCATTTGACCGCTTAAACACTCCGAATCTGTCTGTAGAATAATCAATTATGTCAATAAGTCGGCCGGTTTATACATATACTAATCTATACGTTTGTCTCGACTTAAAGATCTGTTTGTTTTGTTTGTATCTATGAATTTAATATAAATACTATCACGAAGAATTAGCATTAATATAAATACAGTTTGTATGTAGTATTTTAGTTGAATTATTTATCTTTTGTTAGAGTATTAACATGTTGAGCCAAACACCCGGTATTAGTTGTTCTATTTAAAAAAGATGAGCGGAGTTGAGATGTTGTTTATCTAGCCAGATGTTTGTCGGCGTGGTCCAATATCCACATAGTAAATTTCTAGACCGAAAGGGAACGTGTAGATTCTTTAAATAACTCGGTTCCTTTAAAGCTATTATCCGTATATTAGATAAGGGCTCATAAATATATCGACCAGAAGATTAAAAAGCAGGTCTTCGACCTCGCAGTTTCACCATACAATAAACAAGTGATCGTTCCTGGACGACAATTTTACTGCGGACTAGTTCGTTTACCTTGACGCTATATAAATACATGTAGCTAGTTGTTTAGGTTAGAATTTATCTTCCCCTGAAGATGTTGACTTTGTCAACCAAACGATCGTAAGGTATCTGAAATAAGTGTTATGGTGATTTGGGTTTTCTCAAAGTGTACTTATCAGCTTTTTGATGCCCAACTAAGCTGATGTTTTCTTGCATTTTCCGCTCATATTTCCTTTTTTATCTTCACCGCCCAGCACCCCTATTCACTCTTGAACCCCTCACTTTCTTGGGGGTTGTTTGCAAGAAATTTTTCTTGTAGCTTGTGCATCCAGGTGGGGTTCTAAGCATGTTTTTGAAAAAATTGTTTCTAAAAACCCTCCGTGGACTAAACTGCAAATTTACCCAAAATAATAATAGTAGTTCTGATAATCATTTTTCCTGATGTCCCATTAACAAAGATATCGGGTCCCAAAGGCGCACCTGAAGATTTATATTTGCGATTCTAACTACGGCATACTAATTGAAGCGAAAATACACCTATAAAGTCATACGGTTGATGTCGATCAAATTTGGCGAGTACGTTCATTTTGCAAGTGGCTTGGACAAGTTCGTTAGCTAGAAAAATGGGCCAAGGTTTTCCCGGAAAATTTTGTGTTTTCTTTCCAAAAATTTTTATATATCCGGAAATAACAAAACCAAATTTGGTACACGAGCTTACGCCATAAAAAGTAAACTATGCTTCAAAACTTAGATCTATACAGTAAAAGGAAAAAAGTGGAGTGCCACTGATGACCAGATGAACGCACAAAACCAAAATATTTGGTATGGATAACAAAATATATTGTATGTTACAGACAAAGGCAAAGTTTTTTGGAGCAAAATGGTCAAGATATGCCAGAAAAATTACTTTGAACATTTGATAACTTTTCCTCTTAAAACGTCAAAGTCGCGATTTGAAACGTCAAAATTGGCAGCTTGTAGGCAAAGAACTTACTAATACCGGCTATGAAGATAAATGTCGCAAGAAATGTGTTTTACAAGTCCTTAAGTTTCAGCTTCAACCGTCATTGTCCTTAATTTTACCAAAATGTTTCCAGAAAATTCATTTCAAATAAACCCTTTCTCAAATGCTTTAGCGGCAGTTTTAGTTATAGAGTTTATGGTTTAATTCTCTACAATTGTTAGCAAATTTTCGTAGAAGAAATTCGCTGAGGACCCGCGACTTTTGAATTTTAAAAAGATTTTTTCAAATAAGCGCGAAGTAAGTCCCCTAAGACCCATATCCAGGGTTAGTTTCGGTTTTTATCTGTTTACATATATACTGCATGACGTATTTGTATGGTAAAGCCTAATATTACTGTTATTATACGAGAAACAATTGTATACCTTAATTATAGGGTATCTTGAGCTGAATCTTATAGAAATTATTTCGATAATCACGGGTGGCCCATAACTCGTTGGCGATACAAATTTTCTTTTTAAATCGAACACCCATTATATTATCGCATTTTTGCATTTTCCATCGAATTGTAATGCATGTTTGTTGTTCACTTATTTCAATTGTTTTGCAACTTTTCACAGTTTTGGCACATATCAAAAATTGTGATACGGCGTTTTTACTAATAAAAATTAGAGTCTAATGCGAATGACGCATTCAGAGAGGTTTTCGCTTATATTATTTCATGAAAAAATCGAGATACCACGCACCGGGCGCTCTCAAATAGTGACTGAATTAAAGAGAATTCAAACTGACGTAACTCAATTGTTTCAAATAGAACAGTCTGCATTTTGTGTTTCAGAAGTGAGGGGCATAATAATAAATGTTTAGTAAGTTATTTAAAAAAAGTTTTCGGATTTTCGTAAAAAAAATTTATGCAAAAAACTTTTTTGTGAGTTTTGCCGGAAAGATTATTTGATGAAATACGGTACATTGTTTCTACTATATAGGTTATACTGGTAACCAAATTTGATGCCTGCTTTCATTAGAAAAATATATTTGCTCTTAAAAACATTTTTATGAAAATTCAGTACCATAACGCATTTGCTGCGTCCAGACATTTTAGTTTTCTAATAGTTTACTTATTTTACTGGATATTGCACATTTAGTAACATGCAACTAATCACAATAACTAAATTATTTAAGTTTATAATATTTAGGTAGGTATGTATTTTTACAGATACAAAAAATCTCGGGACGCAGCAAGTGCGTTATGATAGTGAATTTTCATAAAACTATTTTTTAATAGCAATAATGTGTGTTTTTTTAAGAAAGCAGGCATCAAATTTGGTTACCAGTATAATCTATATAGTAACAACAATGTGCCATGTTTCATCAAAATAACTTTATTGTTTGAAAATGTACAAAAATTTCCGAAAGTAAACTTAAAGTGTTCCCGAAAAAACTCGTTTTTTGGTCAACCTTATAGGTTAATAGCAAATTGAGCTATTCAAATATTAAGCATTTGATCAAAATTCGCTACCATAACGCACTTACTGCGTCCAGAATTTTGGTTCTTACAAACATGCATTATATTTCGATGGAAAATGCAAAAATGCAATAACATAAGACGTGTTTGATTAAAAAAAAAAAGAAAATTTGTATCACCAACGACTTATGGGCCATCCTGTGATTGTAGAAATAATTTTTTAAGATGTAGCTCAAGACACCCTATAATTAATATATACAATTTTTTTTCATATCTGGTATAATAACAGATATATTGAGCTTTATTGATTTTTTTTACGAAAATTCTACAAAAATTATATACTATTAACGATAAACTCTATAGCTAAGACTACTGCCAAGCATCAAAGAAAGGGTCTATTTGAAATGAATTTTCTGGAAACATTTTAGTAAAATGAAGGACAATGACGGTTGAAACTAAGACTTCAGGGTTTGTAAAACATTCTTCTTAAGACATTTGATTTCCATACCCCGTATTAGATTCAAGTTCTTTTCCTAAATGTTGCCAATTTTGACGTTTAAATCGCAACTTTGACGTTTTGTGAAAAACCCCAATTTATTTTTGTTTAAATGCCTATAACTTTTTTGTCCTTTGACCTACAGAGCTAAATTTTGGTAGGTAACTTGCCTATAATAATATAAACCTGCGTATAAAATTTGGTTGCCCTTACTTTGTTAATTTTGGAGATATAAATTTTTTCGAAAGAAAACACAAAATTTTCCGGGAAAACCTCCTTGGATTTTCCTGGATAACGAACTTATCCAAGCCACTTGCAAAAGGAAGGTACTCACCAATTTTGACGTTTAAAATCGCGATTTTGACGTTTTGAGGAGAACCCAATTTTTTTTTTTGAATGCCTGTAACTTTTTTATCATTTAACCTACGGAGCTAAATTTTGGTAGGTAACTTGGCTCTAATGATATAAACCCGCGTATGCAATTTGGTTGCCCTTACTTTGTTAATTTTGGAGATATAATTTTTTTTAGATTTTTTTCTTAAGAAAACACAAAATTTTCCGGGAAAACCTCGGCGGATTTTCCTGGCTAACAAACTTATCCAATCCACTTGCGAAAGGAAGGTATGTGCCAAATTTTATCAAAATCGGTCCATTATTTTTTAAGTTATAGGTGTGACATATATATATATATATATATATATATATATATATATATATATATATATATATATATATATATATATATATATATATATATATATATATATATATATATATATATATATATATATATATATAAACAAACATATAAAGTCTGAAACTGACCTCGGATTTGGGTTCCGGGGGTCCTAAATAGCGCTCATTTGAAGAAATTTTTTCAAAATTCGAAAGTCGGGATCTCCTCATTAGTGAATTTTTTTAAAGAAAATTCACTAAAAGTCTGTACGCAGCAAGTGCGTTATGGTAGTGAATTTTCATACAAATCAACTGGCACCAAACGGTTTTTTATTAAATGCTTATAACCTTTAAAATTTTAATCTAGAAATCTAAATGTTGGTATATAGTCTACCTTTTATAATGTTAACCTACTTACCCATTTTGGTTACCAGAGCTTTTTTTACTTTCGGAGATAATTTTTTTTTGAAAGAAAGCCCAAAATTTTCCCGGTTGTTCAATAAGCGCGCGTTGGTCCATAGTTACTAAACCGTTGTACTTGATAAATCACATCCCAATGAAACCTATAACGTGTGATCTTTGCTACAACGCAAAATTATTTTTAAGTATACAGGGTGTACAAAAAAGAGTAATACCAAAAATTATATTTTTCTTAAATCGAATACCATAGTTTTTTATGTGGTAGATGAAGCCTCTGTAGGTTCTATATTCCACTAAAAAGTTGTAAGATTGTCAGTTTTTCTTTAAAAATTTAGTCAAAAAGTACTTTCTTCAGACTGTTATATCTCTACCACTGTTCGGTAGTTACCCTGAAAAATTTACGTGCACTCTAATATTGGCCTAGTTCATCCTGAACTGTCTTTACATTTAGATTCGTTCATAGAGGGTGTTTAAAATTTCTCTTCAAACATCCCTACATTCACCTTCATTTTAATTTAATTTCTTATATACAAAACCCTGTATATTATTTTGCCATTAGAAAGCTTAAAGTGTGCTGATTCAGAAAATACCATTTTCTGTTCTGAATGTGTGCAGCTACGTTGCGTAGAAATCAAACGTAGCTACACACATTCACAACAGAAAACACCAAAAACCAGACATCTACCAATTACAACTAATAAAACATATTAAAGACCGCAAAAAAGGAAAATCTGGGAATAATACTACATTCAACAAACAAACAATAAGAAACAATTAATCCCACAACAAATCCAAGTACAAACATTAAAACAAAACTTAGTAAACGCCATACAAATAGACAAATTATCATACCACAATAATGAAAACAGGAAACCAATACAATCGACACAGACCGAAAACACAACCAATCAAACAACTTTAAACCGACCAATAGAAGCTTACCACTCAGGCGTCACGTACAACTTCAAACATAAACCACACAGGAACGATCAGAATCAGTAGCGTACTGATGATGAACCAGGAAGGTTCGAAACTGCAGTCCACGTAAACAAATCAAAAAGTCTGGACGCTGCAAGTGCGTTATGGTAGTGAATTTTCATTAAAATGTTTTTGATAGCAAATATGTGTGTGTGTGTTTTTTTTAAGAAAACAGGCATCAAATTTGGTTACGAGTATAACATATATAGTAAAAACAATGTGCCATGTTTCATCAAAATAACTTTACTGTTTGAAAATGTACAAAAATTTCCGAACGTAAACTTAAAATGTTCCCGAAAAAACTCGTTTCTTGGTCAACTTTATAGGTTAATAGCAAATTGAGATATTCAAATATGAAGCATTTGATCAAAATTCGCTACCATAACGCACTTGCTGCGTCCAGAATTTCTTTTCTTACAAACATGCATTATATTTCGATGGAAAATGCAATAACATAAGACGTGTTTGATAAAAAAAAAGTGAATTTGTAGCACCAACGACGTATGGGCCAGCCTGTGATTGTAGAAATATTTTTTTAAGATGTAGCTCAAGACAGCCTATAATTAATGTATACAATTTTTTTCATATCTTCTATAATAATGGATATATTGAGCTTTATCGATTTTTTATGAAAATTCGAAACAATTTTGTGCCATTAAACGATAAACTCTATAGCTAAGGCTACTGCCAAGCATCAGAGAGAGGGTATATTTAAAATGAATTTTCTGGAAACATTTTAGTAAAATGAAGGACAATGACGATTGAAACTAAGACTTCAGGTTTTGTAAAACATTCTTCTTGATACATTTTCTTTCCATAGCCGGAATTAGATTCAAGATCTTTGCCTAAATGTTGCCAATTTGGACGTTTTAAATAGCAACTTAAACGTTTCGAGGAAAACCCCTATTAATTTTTATTTAAATGCCTTTTTTTGTCTTTTGACCTATAAAGCTAAATTTTGGTAGGTAACTTACATATAATGATATAAACCCGCGTTAGTTGCCCTTACTTTGTTAATTCGGGAGATATAATTTTTTTTCGAAAGAAAACACAAAATTTTCCGGGAAAATTTGGGCCGATAGTCCTGTCTAACGAACTTATCCAATCCATTTGCAAAAAGAAGGTACTCACCAAATTTAATCAAAATCGGCCAATTATTTTTTGAGTTATCGGTGTGATACACACATATATATATATATATATATATATATATATATATATATATATATATATATATATATATATATATATATATATATAAACATATAAAAATTGAAACTGACCCTGGATATGTGTTCTGGGGGGTCTTATTAGCGCTCATTTAAAGAAATTTCTTCTTGTGAATAATTATATCTTGGTTGGTGGGTAAATATCTTGAAGAGATTCGTTGGCCAAAAAAATCGGACCAGGTTTTTCGGAAACATTTTAAGTTCATTTTCGCACAAATTTTGTACTTTTTCAAACAATAAAGTTATTTTGATGAAATATGGTACAGTGTTTCTATTATAAAGGTTATACTGACGACCAAATTTGATGCCTGCTTTCATTACAAAAATACATATAGGTATTTGTTAATAAAAAAATTGCAATGAAAATTCTCTACCATATAAAGCACTTGGTGCGTCCAGATTTTTTTATTGCCTTCAGAGATACAATGTTTTTGCTCTCGGAGGATTTTTCGCATTTGAAACATATTCATGCAAATTCGCTACTATCACGCACCTACTGCGTCCAGAATTTTCATACCTGACCTGGAAAAAAACAAGCTACAAAACAAATAGTATTATGTAAAAAAGTACCAAAATGTCACCAAATATTTTTATTATTATTAGAGATAGTGAGAATAGCATTGATAATTTAAGATATTTAAGTTGTAAATGTACTTGGGAATACTGATTATCGTAATACTCTTTCATTAAATTCATTAAAAACAGCTATTAAGGTGTTTGCCTGTATATAAATAAATTATCTTAAGTCTGGCAACTTCGCTTCGGTGCGTACCCTTCGAAATAACCCGAATAGACGAACTACCACGGCCGGACGCTCGAACATTAGACGCCGGCGCTTCCACGGATCCGGTAAACCTCCGCCTGCGTCTCGACGCCCCAGACCGTCAGAACACCAAACACAACGATAAGATCCGCCCATAGTCACCGTTCATATACTAACGACATCTAACGGAAACAGTTGGAACATTCCAATTCGGTACAAGAAAATTTGGTACCCGCTTGCAAGATGACATAAAATAGCTAGTAGCTTTAAAGTGGTTAAAGATAATGTCTTTATTTCATGGACTGCCAACGTAACGTTGGAATTGATACTTTAAGGTATTTAATTATTTCATGTTCTAATTAAATACTTACTTGAAAGACAATTAACTTCATGGATTTTAAATAAACGAAGCATGTGGTGGCTCCGTAATAAGAACGTGTGCTTCTAAAGCCAAGGGTAGGGGGTTTCGGTAATTGGCCACATAGTCGCGGAAAAAATAGACGGGCGTTCAAAAAATGAACAAATAAATGGGAATATATTGAGATAATGAGTTTTCTTAATGTGAGAATCAACTTAACACCAAAAATTCTACTAAAAATTATATATACGGAGTGATTTATGTAAGCCGTGCATTATTAGCAGTTTTTGAACTTGCAGTTGGATTATAAACTTAAAATTTGGCAAGTTGCCATAATCGATCAGGACCGTTCTCCCTAAATAATTTCAGTCCTCCAGCTATACAGGATAGTTTGCCAAAAGTCGGTACCAACTTTCCTATTTTAAATAAAAACCTATTTTCCCACATGGTTTGATTGGCCTTCTGAGTTTAGACAACCTACGTTGTATGAGCTTATTATAGTTTTTTTTATGAAAAAAATTACCGCCGTAGTAGTATCCGAACAAATTTGTATCTCGCAAACGGTTTCTGATCAGGAAAGCCAATTTGTGGAGCAGTTAGCTGAATGTGCAGACTAACTCCTGATGTCCCATCAATGGTCCCATTTTGTACCATATGG
This sequence comes from Tillus elongatus, assembly GCA_964006375.1. NCBI lineage: Eukaryota > Metazoa > Arthropoda > Insecta > Coleoptera > Cleridae > Tillus > Tillus elongatus. The sequence continues at coordinate 50,178,540 of OZ023262.1, forward strand.
GCGCATAGTACAGGTAATACAGAATTTGTTTCTGCATTAAACTACAGGAGGTTTTTTTTTGATAGATAGGTTTAGAATGACGTACTGAATATAAAAACACAAAATTAATACAAATTAGGAGGGCGGAAGAAAAACCGTTTCGACCTATATCTCCGTAACCGTGCACTTTAGGCCAAAAATGGTAATGACCTATATTGTAGATAATTGCATTTTTCGTCTTTTTTGTTAATTTTTTTTTTATCACTCACCGTTTAAAACTTATACGACTATTAGCATTCATTTATTGACTTTTTTTACCTATATCTTTGTTAATAATTGTTTGAAAAATAAAATGCTTATAACTTAACTTTTCAATCGACAAATTTTCTAGAACTGTCACTTAAAACTTTTTTTCTCAAATTAATATTTGAATTTTCTCTAAAAAAAAATTCGCTAATGAGACTCCGACTTTTGAATTTTGAAAAAAAAATTTCAAATGTGCGCTAATTATGCCCCCTAGAACACATATCCGGGGTCAGTTCAATTTTTATATGTTTATATATATATATATATATATATATATATATATATATATATATATATATATATATATATATATATATATATATATATATATATATCCTTTTCCACTAAGAGCTGATTGTACTTATCAACAAACTCAAAAAATAATGGGTCAATTTTGATTAAATTTGGTGAATACCTTCCTCTTGCAAGTGGCTTGGATAAGTTTGTTATACAGGAAAATCGGCACAGGTTTTCTCGGAAAATGTTGTGTTTTCTTTCGGAAAAAAAATCATATCTCCGGAGATAACAAAGTAAGGGCAACCAAATTTGGTACGCCGGTTTATATTATAATAGGTAAATTACCTACTAAAACTTAGTTTTGTACATTAAAACATAAAAAAGTTATAGGCATTTAAAGAAAAATAAATTGGGGTTTTCCCCAAAACCTTAAAGTCGCGATTTACAACGTCAAAATTGGAAACATTTACGCAAAGAATCTGAAACTAATATAAGCTATGGAAAGAAAATGTCTTAAGAAAAATGTTTTACAACGCTTGAAGTCTTAGCCACAACCGTCATTGTCCTTCATTTGACTCAAATATTTCCAGAAAAATTTGTCGATTGAAAAGTGCAACATTTAACGCGTTATAACTTTGAAAATATTGATTTGAGAACAAAAAATTTTCACTAAAAATTGTAGGATATTTGTCGATAGAACAGTTAAGTTAAAATCATTTTATTGCTTAAACAATTATTAACCAAGATATACGTAAAAAATCAATAAATGAATGCTAATAGTCGTATAAGTTGTAAACGGTGAGTGATACAAAAAAATATTTAACAAAAAAGATGAGAAATGCAATTATCTACAATAAAGGTTATTACTATTTTTGGCCTAAAGTACACGGTTACGGAGATATAGGCCGAAACGGTTTTTCTCAAAATGGCGGCACTTCCGCCCTCCTAATTTGTAAGGATTTTGTGTTTTTACATTCAGTACGTCATTCTGAACCTATCTAACAAAAAAATAACTCCTGTAGTTTAATGCATTATGGACAAGACTAACGGGCTCCTCTATTGCCTGTACTAGCAGGCGATTCTCAAATGTGGCATTCAAACATTGCCAAATACTTAATTTTACTTCCACATCGTCACAACGCGTGGAAGTACGCATCGGCGACAAAAATTTAAAAAAATTTTTCGCTTAAACATAAAAAGTATCAAAACATAGGTATATAAAACATGATTTAGGAACGAACTTTTTTTTGTCTGTCGGTCTATCGGTTTCTGTGTCTGTTTGTAACTGTCTGTTGGTAACTTTAGAACGAATTGAGATATCGTCTTCAAATTTGGTATACAGTTATTTATTAGAAAACTTTTAATTTCATCAAACAGCTGGTATTCTGTGCTGAAATTAAATTAGGAGTTGAATGTGTGGGGGTGGAATATTGTTGAAACAAATTTCCATTTTTTTGCTTATACGGCGTAAAAAGTCGCAAAACATATAGAAAACTTGATTCTGGAAAAACATTACTTTGTCTGTCGGTCTGTCGTCATGTACGTCTGTCTGTTAATAGCCGCAATAACTTTCAAACTAAATATATATATATATATATATATATATATATATATATATATATATATATATATATATATATATATATATATATATATATATATATATATATATATATATATATATATATATATATAGGTTAAACGCGGAGACCAATAACAGTAACTAAATATTCAAAGCACATAGCTCATTTCAGATTCAATAGAGCAGAAAAATCTACCGTTACACACAATATAATTGGCTATGGGCATAAGGTAGGCGATAGTAATCTTAAGTTATTGAAAGTGACCGCGGATTATCGCAAGTTAGATGCTTTGGAAAGTTTAGAAATCCCCAAAGTGAATCCACAATATTTACTGAATTCGCACACGGGTCCGTTCAATTCAGCACTTTTTGAAATAGCACGAAATAGTCCGTTGTTGCTTTCAACATCGACACAACCAGTTAGGCGTATCCACTGACATAACAATAGTCCTTGAATTGCGTCACCCGGTGTTACGTCATCTGGTGTTGCATCGTCCGGTACTGAGGCATCCGGGGTTTCACCATGCGGTGTTGCATAATCCGGTATTGCATCATTCGGTATTGCATCATCGGTATTACACCATTTTTAGTGTATAGTTTAGGTATATAATGTATCCAAGATAAGGAGGGTCACTATATGGGATCTTCAAAATAGTAGGAGATACAGACTTGGTTAAATGGGAGAAAAGTTACGTCTTCAAAAGCCCAACAAAATGACGGTTAGACACGTGGTATGAAGTCGCAAATTTTTCACAAATTTATCTTTAATTTTCCTTTTAGGTCGATACACTTTTTCCAACGTCTCTGCCATTTCTTTAACTCTTCCAAAAAATACGATTTGTCAAACTCTTCAAAATACGTTTCTGTCTCGGCGATAACGTGCTCCTTTGAACTGATATTTCTCCCGAGATCTGTTTTCATGTTGGGACAGAAAGAACTCGCAGTGAGCCAGGTCGGGCGAGTACGGTGAATGTGGCACAGTTCATGCCATTTGGCCGCGACAATTCTGCATGACTGTGCTGAGGCGTTAACGTGGTGAAACAGTACTTTTTTCTTGGCCAAATTGGGCTGTCTCTCCTTCAATTTCTTATCGAATCGACCCAATAATTCACTGTAGTACTGCCCGTGATCGTTCTTCCTTTCTGAGACAAGCCTATAAAGATTATTCCCTGCGGATCCAAAAAAAATTATAACCATGACTTTTCTAGACGATGGGACGTCTTTGCCTTCTTCGGAGCAGATTCACCTATAAAAAATAAATGTTTTGACTGTCGCTTGATTTCTGGCGTATAATAATATATCCAAGTTTCATCAACGGTGGCGACTCGATTCAAAAACTCCTGTATCGCTTGTTGTCCACCTTGAGCAATCGCGGCACCCATCAGGCCAACCTTTCTCTTACTTAATTTATCATGTAAAATAGTGATTCCACAAGTTGACACAACAATTCAGATCCTGGCGCCTGGTGAACTCTGCCAAGGATTTGCTTTATTGACTGCTCGATCTGCGACTCGTTTATGTAGAGCGTCTATTATAGTAGTTCTATATTTTCCTACATTCTTTTATCTGTGGTTTCTAACATGATATAATGACTCATTATATCATGGTTTCTACTTCCCCTGCTCGAATATAACTCTGGAGTGCTCCCTGTGACCAACACACTCTACAAGCTGTCTCTGACCATAGAGCTAGTAATACTCTCTCTGAACTGGACTCTCATAGAGAAGTGTTATTTCCGATGTAACATTGGCCGAGTTCACCAGGCGCCAACATTTGTGTCAACGCATGCATTCACCAGTCTCGCAGAGTCTGCTGCCGATTTCTCAAAGCGGAATCATAGACAAACATCACAAAATAGTGCTTGAAGTCATCAAAGCGTGTATCAGTCGCCAACCGCTAAAATATATGAGCAGTCAGAAGATAAGCGCTTAAACTCAGCTGCGGGCACCTGGTGAACTCGGCCATTATGTACTTATACTATAGTGTCACATCCGCTTCTAGGAGAATTCAGTTTATGAACTCTGTTACTATAAATTTTTAAATGTACCTACCATAGATCACTTACTGACCATATGTTTTTCAATATTTGCCTTTGTTGTTGAGCGCCATATTACATTCCTCCTTATTAGCTATATCCATTTATCCATATATTGTTTTTGATTAATAAAAAAAATCCCTGATTAGCTATTTTATTTGACTTATTTACTTAGTTATAACAGTATTCTCTTATTTTTAATAGCTATGAAAATCTATCTCAAAAGGTGTGCTTCAGTTTTAAAGTAGGTAGCTGATACACAAATTTGCAATTAATTAACTAATCCTTTGTTTTTTAAATTAATTCCACTTTAAATGCAATAAAATACTGTTTAAATTATCTGAAGAAATAGACACAGTTTCAAAAAAATATATACACAACTTTAATTGCTACATATACCTCACACACTTTAAACTTTACATATTAAACTTAATAAGTGATCACCCTATAAAAAATGTATAATCATTTTTTTTTCCTTAAATTTATGACATTCCTTTTCATCCAATTTTTCCTTTTTTTTTCATCTTGCTCCAGAATTCGCATAAAACAAACGAAAATTAAGAATACATTCTTGTTTTTAAATTTTTGGTCACTTTATATAGGTACTAAATGAGTGGTGAGCGTGTCGCCACCTAGTTGCGGGACCAAGTAGTATGTTGTCACACCAGCTCCAAATCACACAAAGTGTTAAAAAATGGAGACTGTATACAACAAACTAACAATTTAATAAATTTTCAGCCCTGGCCCATTTCTACCCCAATATAGGGACAAAGTATGTAAGGCTAGATGCATTCTCGCAACAATTAGAACCGTAGACCGGTTTCGCTCTCATTAGAGCTCGTCAGTACGGCATACTAATTGCAGCGAAAATACACCTATAAAGTAATATGGCTGGTAGCCAGCCATTCAAAACTAAGTGAGTGGTGAGCGTGTCGCCACCTAGTTGCGGAACCAAGTAGTATGTTGTTAACCAAGTAGTATGTTGGTTCCTCAACTAGGTGGCGACACGCTCACCATTCACTTTGTGTTGAAAGGCTGGCTACTTTAGCCGTATTACTTTATAGGTGTATTTTCGCTGCAATTTGCCGTACTGACGAGCTCTAATGAGAGCGAAACCGGTCTACGGTTCTAATTGATGTGAGAATGCACCTAGCCTTACATACTTTGTCCCCATATTAGGGTAGAAATGGGCCAAGGCTGACAATTTATTAAATTGTTAGTTGGTTGTATACAGTCTCCATTTTTTAACACTGTGTTATTTGGAGCTGGCGTGACAACATACTACTTGGTTCCGCAACTAGGTGGCGACACGCTCACCACTCACTTAGTGTTCAAAGGCTGGCTACTTTAGACGTATTATTTTATAGGTGTATTTTCGCTGCATTTAGTATGCCGTACTGACGAGCTCTAATGAGAGCGAAACCGGTCTACGGTTCTAATTGTTGTGAGAATGCATCTAGCCTTTCTTTATAAGTATTAATTGTGAACACTTCTTATTAACTTTCGTCGCCCCAATTTGTCTTTACTTTCATTTATAATCCTTTGAATATTTCACAAAAACGCTTGTGCACTTTCACTTTGTAACTCCTAACAAAAAGTTTCGCTGATATATTTACAACCAAATTCTGTAATTTCCCATTTCATGTAAACGTCAGTAAACTCAGTAAATTTTGACGTCTGTCATTCAACTTTCGTAACCTAAAATGTCAAACTCTGACAATTGATTTATCTTCTTTTTAGTGCCCATAATGTCGTTGACTACTTGCCGAGTTCACGAGCGTCTCGTCACAGTAAAAACTCGGTTGCACTGATCATGCGCACTTCACAGAAAAAATTAAGTAAGGCAATAAAAGATCTCCTTGATGTACCGTTTACACACAATTCTTCCAACTGACCTGCCCTCACATCAGTTTGCCCAATCAAAATCTAAAATAAGGAAAAAGGGGAAGGAAAGGTACATTATGTTCACATGAATGGCAGGATTTATTTTCCTTCTCCATTTAGCCTTTAAATAGACAAATTGATGTCGAGGCACGTCAGTTAGGAGTAGTGTGTGTAAACAATACGTCAGGGAGGTATTTTCTCCTTACATAAAATATTCTCCAAAGTGCGCATTATCAGTCCAACCGAGTCTTTACTGTCGCCGGACACTCGTTTGTATTCTGTTAAATTCTACTTGCGCGCGGCGTTTTTCCTATTTATTGAACTCCACCCCTTCAGTCTAATTGGCCAAAAATCGCTTATTCCACTACTTAATTTCTCATTATGCCATTTTGACAGCTATTCCGCATTAATTTTCTTATATTATAGTTTTAACTGTCAAGAGTATTTATGCAGAAACATAGAGTAGTGTTGACGGAAACACTGCGGTCGGAACCACCGCTACATACTCCCCTCTCAGTGGCAACGCTATTAGTTCAAGTATCTTCGTGGAAATCGAACTCTACGTCCATGGCGTGTAGTTTAAACATGAACTTCACTGTCACTTTCAGTTTCATTAGGTGTTGGACTTTCACTGTCACTTTCACTAGGTGTTGGACTTTCACTGTCACTTTTAGTTTCAGTAGGATGTCTCTGAGGCTGGAAAGTTGTCTGTTCGTTATCACAAAGAATGAATGCGGGTTTAAGACGGTCAACAGAAATTGTCTCTTCTCCGTGTGATTTCTTGATTTTGAAGACTTTGTCAGTTCGGGATAACACTTCAAAGGGGCCGTCATAAACTGGTTCGAGGGTTTTTCACGGAATATCAATGCGAACAAAAACAAAAAGTGCTTCCATAAGCTTAGGGTGGACAAATACCTTTTTTGCAGTATGATGTTTAAAAGGTACTTGGTTAGCTTGTCGGGCTCGCGTGATTGAATTCCAGCCACGTTGTATTTATCTCCGGAAAATTCCACGATTTTGTCTGCTGTAACCGACAAATTTTATAGAGAATCGTTGCTCAAAGCCAAAATTGAACGAACGTTGACTGGTAAACGTAGTAGAAATACAGTTTTAAGGAAATCCTCTTTAATCTGACTACCGGCTAAAAACTTCATTTCGCGTAAAAGTTGCGATGGTTTTCTGTCGCCTAATTCTAATTCTGTTAAAAGTTTATTTATTTTGCGACTTTCGGACTTTTCAAATTCTAATAAAAGACGTTTCATTAGATCTGAATAGGGGGTTGATGATAACGGTTGGGTTAAAAAATCTGAAATTGACTCTGCGACATCAGGATCGAGTATAGCGAGTACATGACTGAATTTTGTCTTTTCAGAACTGATCTGCGATATATAGAACTGGGCGTCAACCTGCATTTGCCAGATTTTCACGTTACGTCACCATATAGGAGGTAATTTTATTGCAACCCTTGCCATGATATTGCTGCTTGAAGAATCTTCGGCCATTGTGAAAAAAAATCAGATTATTTTTAAATTAGAAAGGACTGACCTGTTTAGATATTCGTTTTCTGTAGGCATGGGCACGTGCGTGGAAGTTAGGCGACGTCGGCTGGAACATCAGGCTCGGCATCTTCGGCTTGCGGTACGGGGTCACCAATATGGATGTTAATTGCACTTGTTGGTATTAAATCCATACGTAAACATTTAATATACTTTATTATTTCACTAACTGAATAAACTATATGATACATTTAACTATAACAATTACAACAGTACATGAGTACATAACAGATAACTGACCGAGCGTAGAGGACGTGTGTTCACTGTAGCGGTTGGTAGCGAGGAGAGAGAGAGAGAGAGATCGCCTGGTGTCTCTTATATGCCGTAGTTCTTGACAGCTGGCTGTCGCATAACGTAACGCAATGTTTAACTGTCAAGAGTATTTATGCAGAAACTTAGAGTAGTGTTGACGGAAACACTGCGGTCGGAACCACCGCCACATCGATATTTTAAATTCTTTCCGAGTCTATATTTTTTTCTACTAACCAATACTCTTGATAAAGTTTAAATACATTTGTTCTTTAAAAATAAAGCTTCCTTTTGATATAAAAATATCCTGTGAGCTATTCATTTACACTATACTAATTTGACAATTATTTCAAAGTTATTTATAACATTTGAACATCTCTAACTTGGGTCAATTAAAATTGTATTTCCTCAAATAATAATCTCTATATCAATAAAAAAAGTTCGAGACGCAGCAAGTGCGTTATCGTAGTGAATTTTTATTAAATGCTTCAAATTTGAATAACTCAATTATCTATAAACTTAGAAAGTTTAATTTTGGTATGTAGTAAGGTGTTTCCGAAGAAAAGATATACACCGAATTTCGTTAAAATAGCTCTGTAATTTTCGGAGATAAAAATTTTGTTCGAAAGAAAATTCAAAATTTGAGTAACTCAGTGTTCCATACATTTAGAAAGTTTAATTTTGGTAGATTGTAAGGTCTCTCATCAGACAATATATCCGTTAAATTTCATTAAAATAGCTTTGTAGTTTGCGAAAAAAAAATTTTCGAAAGAAAACTCAAAATTTTCCCGGAAAACCCCGTCCGATTTTCCTGGCCAACGAACTCATCCAAGCCATTAATAAAAGAAAGACACTTGCCAAGTTTAATCGAAATCGGTTAATTATTTTTTGAGTCATCAAATGGATATATATATATATATATATATATATATATATATATATATATATATATATATATATATATATATATATATATATATATATATATATATAAATCGAAACTGACCCCGGAGGTGGGTTCTAGGGGTCCTAGTTCGCGCTCATTTCAATTTTTTTTGCAAAGTCTCACTATCAATACCTCTATTAGTGAATTTTTTAAAATAAAAATTCACTAAAAGTGCCAATATTTAGAAGAACATTCGCTTTACACATTTCATGTGTGAAAAATCTCAATTGGCACCAACATGTCACATCAATTGCAGAAGCGGCTGCTAAGAAATTAGGTTTCCTCTTCCGGGCTCGCAAATACTTTTCACCAGCTAATCTCTATACCATATATACTTCACAAATAAGACCAAACCTCGAATACTGCTCCCACATCTGGGGTGCCGCTGCCGCTTCTACACTCGTATCCTGGACTCCATGTCTCATCGGTGACCCTACCCTCACCCAAAGGCTGCCAACCCTTGCCCACCGACGTGCCGTTGGTGACCTCTTTCTCTTTTATAGATATCTGCAAGGGCACTGCTCAGAGGAGCTTTCTTCCATAGTTCCTCCACCTGCTGCCCCCAACAGATCTACCAGGGGAACAGAGCGAATACACTCTTTTACTGTCCAGGTCACCAGACATAGAACATCTTGTTATGCCTGCTCTTTTGTCCCGAGGACTTCCAAGTTGTGGAATTCCTTGCCGGCACATGTTTTTCCTTCTCCCCCGAACTTCCAAGTCCAGAATTAACAAGTTGCCTCTTTCCTTCTTGTCAACACCCACGGTACGATAGCATTTAGGCTGTAAGCCCCCGTGGTGTGTTGTTGAAATAAAATAAAAAATTGTTTAATTACTCAGAAATACCTTTAAATATCTATATTTTTCAAGACGCATCGTTTTATCTTATTTTGACAGCTCTAACTTACATTAGGTACTGTCAAATACATTTTTTTTTATAAAATTTCAAATCAGAACCAACTGAAAGTGGTGCCATCTTTTAGTGAATTTTCTTTTAAAAAAATCACTAATGAGGAGATCCCGACTTTTTCTTCAAATGAGGGCTAATTAGGCCCCCTAGAACACATATCCGGGGTCAGTTTCAATTTTTATATGTTTATATATATATATATATATATATATATATATATATATATATATATATATATATATATATATATATATATATATATATATATATATATATATATATATATATATATATATGATAATGATAAATAACACTAACCTGGCTTGTTACATCTAAATCACCTTATGGACACATTTTACTACACTTTATGCCGAATCTTTTCATATCAGCCTCCCCCAATATAAATTATGGAAATAGGTTTAATAATTGCTTTATAATGAAGACTTTTGCTCTTGAAATTCAGGAATATTTACGGATTATTAAATTTGCTACTTTTCTATCGACATTTACAAGCTCATATATTATTACCGACTTTACTAGGCATTAAAGTGTGGCTCTTACCAGGGGTTTTGATTATCTGTCAAACTATTATTTACATTCGTAGCCTAATATTACTGCGAGAAACTTATTCTAAATTACAAGTCAGCTTGAACTACCATTACATCGGCTTATTATCTAGACTTATATACCACTCTTTAAGAAATCAGTGCCTTTTTGCTTATACTTATGGTTACAATTACTACTGTTTCTTAAGTTTACATTTATACTTTTTATGGTAGTCCTTATTGTTTTACTTTTAGATTGAAGTCTTCATAACCTCACTTCCATCCATAGTGAACACAGTTTTTTTATCCTTTAGATATTATCACTTCTTATATCTACACTCTATGACTAACATACTATCCTATATCACCAATTAATGTGTGTATTGTCTAATTGTTTATTTAACCCTCCTTCCTACTTTTTTTTATATAGGCACAACAGTTTCAACTCTTCGTTGCTTGTGTGATAGTAAATATATTTATTTATACAAGTGTATTTGGGTTTTAGTTTTGATTTAATTTGATACTAATATGCTATTTCTTCTTTCAGAGCTTCTTAGTTGTCTGGTTTCAAAATGCAGCCATATGTCAACTTTGATCCAACCTGGGAAGGTTATCACAGTCTTTGAGGATTTTATCTGCACGGTCTTTTGTTGTAATTTACTTTATACACTGTTGAATGACACTTATTTGCACGAATATACAGTGTTATAGCTTAAGGAATTATTGATACTCGTGCAGTATCATCTTTTTTACTTTCCATTTTTTAAAATCTTTTCACTGGACATCTTAAATAGAAACAATAATAATAATACATATATACAGGCTGGCGCATTGAAAACGAAACAGACCGATTTGCGCCCAGAGAATTTTTTTTTATGAAACGCTGAAGCACGTCAATTTTAATATTGAGAGGGACATGTTTTGACATAAAACTCAACTTTGTCACATCAACCCCTTAAGGGTGGTGATAACAACCCTAATATTTTAAATAGGGAACATAGATCGAGTGTTACATCATTTGAAAGCTCTTTCTTTTCTGAATTCAGCACACTCATTTTTTTGGAAGTTTTATCAACTCGTTTAAAAATTATTCATAGTTGGAGTTGCAAGAACGTATTTCATTCATTGTGATAAGAAATGCACTAATTAGTCAACTTTTCATTTAAAAAAACTAAAAAAACACAACCAAACGTTCAAAAATGTTTATTCAGTTAAGTGTTCAAATTGTTGACCACCAGCTTCCATAAAAAAGTACAAATTTTGTTCAAAACGAGCTCTGACATTCTGGAGGATTTGTGGAGTTATTAGACGGCATTCTTCAACAATGCGTCGTCGTAATTCTTCCAAAGACTCCAGTTCTGTTGCAAAAATTCTACTCTTTAAATGGCCCCATAGAAAGAAGTGTAAAGGAGTTAAATCCGGTGATCTAGGGGGCCACTCAATAGCACCTCTACGTCCAATCCATTGCTCTTGAAACTCTCTGTTCAAAAACTCCCTAACACGCTGTGAAAAATGAGGACGCGCTCCATCTTGTTGAAACACTAATTGATTTTCTTGATAGCGATCATCATTTTCAACAATGTCAATTAGTAGAGGGTAAAAGATATCTTCTAGTAACTCCAAATACGTTTCGCCACTCAAATTGCCATCAAGAAAAATTGGTCCGATTAAACAGTCTCCAAAAATGCCAGTCCAGACATTCCATTTCTGTGGAGTTTGAGTGTGGACTTCGTGAAAATTTCTTGGATAATTATCTGCCCAATAACGACAATTATGACGATTGACCGTAGACTTTAATAAAAACGTACACTCGTCTGAAAAACAGATATTGAACAGAAAGTTCCCGTTATCAGCTATTCGTGCAGTCCTAACTTCACAAAACTCCAGCCGCAGACCAAAATCATCTTCATTCAGTTGTTGTACAATATGAATTTTATACGGGTGAAATTTATGATGCTTCACTATTCACGGAATAGTTCTTCTTTTGATGTTTGTGACAGTGGCCAATTTCCTCGTGCTCAAAGTTGGGTCTGCAGCAATTTGTCCTAAAATTCAATCTCAGTAGTCTCATTTCTAACCGGAAATTTACGTTCAGGATGCTGTTTTTTTGTTGGCCACTGAACCACTTTGTCGAAGCTTTGCAACTAACTCCAAAATGTATTTTCTGTTAACATGTCGTTCATTAAACAAATTTGCGGTACGGTTCGCACAGTCATCGTTTTTGAAAAAAAGAGTAATTATTTCAACTCTTTCTTCTACAGAATACACCATTGTGAAATTAATTTTCAGTAGTACAATCAAGTATCAAACCGACCGATAAACTGAGATAATAAACCGCATTTCTCTCATTCCGATAAGAAATGTTCTGATAGCAAATTTTTTGTTTACAAACCAACAAAACATTGACTATCAGCACATTTCTTATCGGAATTAGTGAAATGCGTTTTTGCATCTACAACTGTGAATGATTTTTAAACGAGTTGATAAAACTTTAGTGTAGAAAAAGCTTTCAAATGATGTAACACTCGACCCATGTTCCCTATTTAAAATATAAGGGTTGTTATCACCACCCTTAAGGGGCTGATGTGACAAAGTTGAGTTGTATGTCAAAACATGTCCCCCTCAATACTAAAATTGACGTGGTTCTAAAAAAAAAAAAATTCTCTGGATGCAAATCGGTCTGTTTCGTTTTCAATGCGCCATCCTATATATAAATATATATATATATATATATATATATATATATATATATATATATATATATATATATATATATATATATATATGATATATATATATATATATATATATATATATATATATATATATATATATATATATATATATATATATATATATATATATATATATATATATATATATACAAAAAAAAAACTATCATTTTCTGATAAATTTATTAAGCATTATAAAATTAAGTACAAATAATACAAATAAAGTCATGGTTACATGCCTATATTAATCTACATGTACAATCTTTATTAGAGTGGAACCATATAAGTTATTTCGAGGGGGGAACTTTTAAAAATGTATAAATCATATCATGGGTAATAGTGGCAATATAAAAATGTATTGCAGCTAAAAGTTCAATGTAAATGTTTTAGCAGTAATAATAAGAAAAGTTGCACATTAAATAGTTTTGTTGACGTGACAGTAGTGGTTATAAACAGAACTGTAACAATTATATTTATGAAACACATATACGTTGATTTTAACAAAATAAACTCAAAAATTGTGGTTGGCTTATGGGAAAGCATCTTCTTCAAGTAAAAATAACAAAAACACTTGGCAAAACTTCACATGGTATGGTTTCCTATGTGGGCTTAGATACTTGTTTCGATCTTATCAATGTACAAAAAACGTATACCAAGGGCACAGATAAGGGGGGGGGGTAAGTTAGAGTAATAAAAATATAATTCTAAATGTTGGAACATGAAGTATATAGTATAAAACTTTTTCAGTTTGCAATATTCAATAACGTAGTTCTCAGTCGCTGTCGTGTTAACTGGTATCAGTAGATACAATAAGTTTTTAGTATTTAATAATATACTGGTTTACTTGTGGCTTTACTATTACAATACTACCATACATAACAAACTAAAGAGAATGAGAGTGGTTTTTAGAAGCTTGGAACTAGTGCTGGGAATTTATCTGTTTGTGTACTCGAATATTCGTTCCGAAAGCTTCACAACTATTCGAATTATCCGAGTATTCGAATATTCGTCGAGTATTCGAATATTCGCAGAGTATTCGAATATTCGCACAGTAAAAAACACTCCCCTAAGCCCACGAATGTGTCTCATTATCATTTTTTGAATCTGCCTCTGTTTCCTAGAAAATTAACTATTTAATTCTCAACTTTCAAATAATTCCGGAAATTTTTCATTGTTTATTTTAGAAAAATTAATGATGATTATAATGTTGGTATATTATATTATAATGTAGGTTGAAAGACGAACTTGTAATCATTACCGTGCTGTTAGTATATCTAAGAATCTCTTGCATTTCTATTTTCGTATTTATGATCCTCTATGTGTTAAAGGGTAAATTCATGTTTGTTTTCGTTGCATAATTCGAATGCGATATGGATAACCACCAGTCGATTTGTTACAGCATACAATACAATAACTTTATCATCATATATTGATTACATTTTGGTGTTTATGAACTTCTATGCGCCACCTATAAGTTAAAGGACAAATACAGCTTTCGACTTACTCAAGTGTTTTCAAATAACTTTAAACAAACTCTACCTAAATCTGGAAACCCAATAATTTATCGTTTTCAAGTCGATAAAAGCGCCCTACAATTCAAAGTTTCAAAATGTTGCCTAACCTTCTGCTTAATAATCCGACATATGCTGTTTCTCTGCAGATTTTTATTGGCTCATGAAGGCGTGAAGAAAGGGAAAGATTCATAGAAATACTCGACAAAATTATATTGTTCTTAGAAATATTTAGTTGAAACCAAGCAAAGAGAGCCTATACAGTGCAAAGCTAACAAATTATTCATAATCACTTATTTGAAAGATCTACTTTTTTCTCCTAGTGCTCCCTGCGGTGAGTGCTTCTAAGACTCCTCTGGGGATCATTCCCAGCCATAATATATATATATATATATATATATATATATATATATATATATATATATATATATATATATATATATATATATATATATATATTTTTGAATATTCGAATACACTCCCGTTGAAATAATTCGTATTCAAATACTCGAAATATTCGTATTTGATTCCCAGCCCTACTTGGAACTACTTATTTTAATTTATCAAGTGTGTCCGGAGTTATCCGAGTTCTATATTTTAACATTTTGTCTCTGTTCGCGGCATGATATGACAATAAACAATAGTATAGTTATAGGATGGGAGTATATGGTAGGTTAGTCCTTATGCTGTGCTAGCTGTGTCAGAAGGTTGAAACAAGCCAGCTCCGACTTCGGCTGTCATGAAAATGGAATCATTTTTAGTTTGATTGTTGTGAAATGTTAGTAATTAATAAGTAATGTTTAATGTTTAACAAGTTATTGTAAAAAAGATGTGTGCGAATTCACATAAAAAATGTGTTTTCGAATTTTCCTGAAAGAAATTTGTTTAGCAATTTGTCTTGTAAAAACCTTTGAGCTAGTTCTCGTAAAAAGGCTTTTATATACATTTTGTGTAACATTACTTAAGCCAATTTTTATTAAAAAAATGACTACTTCTGTGAAAGGGGTTGTTTGAAAATATCCATGTAAAATTGTCTTTTGTATTTTTTTCAAAAAGCTTTTCGTGAATAATTATATCCTCGAAAGTGTAGCTTTGGTGTAAATTGCTTGAATTGATTCATTCACGAGGAAAATCAGACTAAAAACACTTTTATCAAAATTCACCACCATAAAGCACTTGCTGCATCTAGACTTTTTATATTGGAATAAAATCGTTTAACTAAATGTTATGCATACTCATATATTGTAACACATAATGACAGAGAGGTATGGAATTTGTCAGCAGCGCATGAACAATGCCTGTGTATTTGAGTATACATACATCTGTAAACATCAGCCACAGATCTAGAAGGGGGAGGGGCACCCGACCCGGGCAGCAGCTTCAGGGGGCGCCAAAATCATAATATATGATTAAAAATAAAAAAACTTGCTCCACAAAGCACCTAGCATGCAGCACACATTTTTCTATCAATTATTCATTTGATTTCAAAACGCCCAGTTCGTTTTTGAACACATCCTAAGGGCTCATTCTAAAATGCGCTGCAAGTAGTTGCAGCAGGTTGTTGGCAACATCTAATGGCGGAAATTTAAATTTAAACTTATCTTTTTCAAACTTTTTTTTTACTCCTCAGAGTAGAACAATTTTTAAAAAATGTTAGGAGTCCCGATTCTACGTAACTACCAAATTTTTTTTATAGAGGGGGCGCCACTATCACGTTTCTGCCCCGGTTTGAAGAAATCTTAGATCTGGGGCTGGTAAACATGTATTAATATGAATGTAGCTATGAATTATATATATATATATATATATATATATATATATATATATATATATATATATATATATATATATATATATATATATATATATATATATATATATATATATATATATATATATATATATATTGTGTACCTACAAAGTCTATAAGATGTATTTATTAAATGGATTTAAAATGTAGGTATATTTTACATTAAGCCACCTCCCACCCCACATGACAAAATTTTGGTATCTACGCCCTTGGCGTATCAGTACATTTAATGTACATGGGTGTATACCTTATGCTTATCAATACTGGTGTCTGTGCTTCATAACATAAATAAACCAAGAATTTTCATTATTTTTACTTAATTGGTTTCAATGTCTGCATAATTTTAGCACATCAAAACATAATGGCAAAAACGTGAAATCCAGAAGAACATCTACATCAACCTTATATTAAGTATTGCTCAAAACTGTGAAATAACTCCACTGTAAATTAAAATAAATAATGTTTAAATTGCACATATATTATGTAAAACAAACAATAGCAAGTAAATAAATAAGCACTTAAATTTCCATTATATTTTAAATCTGAGATTCAACTTGCAACATAAAAATAACTCATTCCTTTTCTGACCAGATGGTTGTTTTCAGTCAACAAATTTTGAGCTTCTAAGACTTTTATTTCTTTCTTACCATAGGCTACTTCCTCTTATAGGATCATTTGAAAAAAAATATACCATGCATCACATACATTGTAGGAGGTACTCTAAAAACTACTCAAAATCAGCACTAACTCTATAAGAGATTTACATGAGAAAACAAACACAGCCCGCTTAAGTTATTAAATTTATGGTGACCATTTAAATTTATACTTAAAGGTAGCCATGGAATGTGAACATGTTTTTATCACACAATCTGGCCCTCTGAAGGTTGTGTGTTATTTGAGAAGTCAATTATAAACTTGTGACTAAATTTAAAAATCGGTCAAAGTATTTTCTATTTGAAAATTTTTAGTGGACTATTTTGTATCTTTAACCAGCCAATTTCCAATACGTGTGGTCGTCTTGTGCACGGAGAATCATTTGCCAAAGGGTTACGTTTGGAATGAGTCACATAAGGGGGTCTTTGATTATAAAACCTGGCCATTACTTCGTTGTAAAAAAATGAGTAATTTGAAAACAGTATTAATTGTACTTATGATATAACAGGTGGGCCATTTAAGATTTGGAATTTGAATCAGCTATAAAAAAAAACCTATTTAATATTTTTTCAAAGTTATGAGTTTATTAGAAAGATTGAACCTATCCATTTAGGAATGGAGGACATCATTCAAATGACTGCCACGGCTAGCCTTACAATACCCCATTCGATCAGACCAATTTTTCAGTATATTTTCGATTGTTTGGGTCTCTATTTCGTCAATGACAATTTCGATTTCATGTTTCAAGTCGTCAATCGTCTCTGGATGGTTAGCGTAACACTTATCCTTAACGGCTCTCCACAAAAAAAAAGTTCCAACGGAGTCAAATCGCAGCTTTGAGGTGGCCAACTGACATCAGCATTTCGTCTTATTATGCGATTTTCGAAAACAGTGGGCAAAAGATCGATTGTTACGTTGGCTGTGTGGCACGTTGCGCTATCCTGTTGAAACTAAATGTCGTTTATGTCATACTCTTCAATTTTGGGAAACAAAAAATCTTTTAGCATGGCACGGTAGCGATCGCCATTCACCGTAATGGTGTTTCCTTGCTCATTTTCGAAGAAAAATGGCCCAATAATGCGGCCAGACCAAAATCTGCACCAGACAGTCAATCGTTGTGAATGCATTGGTTTCTCCACGATGACGTGTGGATTTTCTGAGCCCTAAAAAAGACAATTTTGCTTATTGACGTATTCTCTGAGGTGGAAATGAGCTTCATTTGAAAATATGATTTTTCGGTAAAAATGCTCATCTTCGATCAAGCGGTCTGTGGCTCATTGAGCAAACCGAAAACGCATCGGATGGTCATGCGGCTTTAGTTCTTGCACTAATTGAACTTTGTACGCATTCATACCGAGATCTTTATGCAACATTCTTCTCAAAGAAGTGCGTGAAATGTTCAATTCTTGAGAACGATGACGAGTTGATGTTAATGGTTGTTCACGCACGCTCTGAGAAACAGCAGCGATGTTTTCGTTTGAGCGCACTGGACGAGTACGTACACAGGTTGTTTTATCTAACAACGATCCAGTTTCACGAACTCGCTTCACAAATTGATCCACAAACTGCGTTTTTGGCACATCCTTTTTGTCAATTTTTTTTCCGTAAATTTCTTACAGTTTGAGTAGAAGACTCACCACTTTGGAAAAAAGTTTTTAATATTTCCCAATTTTGTTCAAGCGAAAAGCAACCCATTTCATAAATTTCAAACATAAGCTAACTTACTGTCACATCGGAAATGTCATCAAACCTTCCAACCTCAAAATAACCTATAGTTCCAATTCCAAACGTTTGATGGCCCACCCTTTAATTTGAAAACTGCAGAATATGGTAGATTAGCGTTTTATAGGACTATATCTTCTTAGTAACTTATAGTAAGAATGGTGTTTTATCTAAATCTCAAAGTTTGCAGATATGTTGAAGCTTTTATTGAAATTTAAATCTGCCCTCATCAAGCATTATTATTATTTGTCAAACAAATTTCATCCCAAAAACTCTCCATGGT
Organism: Tillus elongatus; assembly: GCA_964006375.1. NCBI lineage: Eukaryota > Metazoa > Arthropoda > Insecta > Coleoptera > Cleridae > Tillus > Tillus elongatus. The sequence goes on from OZ023262.1 coordinate 50,197,481, forward strand.
GTAACACTTCACTTTTTCAGCACTACTGTATATTATTAAATGATTTTTGAAATTAATTAAAGATCCGAGACTATTTACCCATCGATATTTTAAAACCCCACTTCTGGAGTTTCATGTAACACAGAAAATTGAGATTCGATGTTTAGACTCTCGTGAGCTACTACTTGCAAAATTAATTTAAAGCATCGAATCAAGATTTGGCGGTATTTTGGGTCAAAATTATTTTTAAAGTACTTAAGTAAGTGCCTGTGTAATTACCAATGGTGCCACTAAGTAAACGTGGGAAAAACGGTGAGTGTAAAAAAAATAACCATTTTCATTGTTGCAAATAACCACGACAAGTTTCTCTTTTAAACTCGTAGGGTGTCAGTACCGAATATCATTGTTAGTAAGAAACTTCAATGTCAGGGCCAAGTTTCATTATTAGTAAGACTGAGTTTCAATTCTAGTATGGAGTTTCATTGCCTGTAGTAGGCTAAATTAGATGATACATCTGAAGGCATCACTACCACCTTAATACAGGGTGTCACTCAGGCTTCAGGGGCCACTGCAAGATTCAGGAGATCATGAAGGAGCACATGCTTGAAATGAGGTCAGACTTTGCAAGCCCGCGAATCTGTAGGCAAAATAAGTTTACAGTGGTAATTCCCGACCGCGAGGCATGGCGGGGAGAGATGCCGGGCCTACCACGGGACGTGCTCCTCTGGTTCATCGACGGATTCGGCGGGGAGCGTGGGACGGGGCAGGCGTTTATTCGGAAGAACAGAGGGTACGTCACAATATTTCCCTCGGGGCTCATTCAACAGTCTTTTAGGCCGAAATGTACACAATCCTGCACTGCATGTAAGAGAACAAGAGGAGCGGCTACACTAACAAGCGGATCCTCATAGCCACAGACAGCTAGGCGGCCCTAAGTAGCACACAGGTCAATTCCAGGCTGGTTAGTGAACACCGAGATGAGACGAGCGACCTGGCTGGGCAGAATGAGGTCACCCTCATCTGGGTGCCGGGTCACTCGGGAGTCTAAGGCAATGAAGAAGCTCAGTCTCGCGAGGAGAGGACCAGCAGAACCATTTCAATTTAGCTACAGACCTGTATATGTAAAATATTTTTCTATACCAATATCTTTCATGTTATGATTCATGTTTGAATTCTAAAGAACACAGGTTGTGTAAAGCGGTGTGGGCTAGAGCGGGCGAAGAAATAGGCGTTAAGCGGGCTATTACGAACAAAGTGGACTGTAATTTGCGTTTGTTAATTAAGTAACGGTTTTTAATGAAAAGAGAAGGGGCAAAAGCAGTGGAAATTGATGCAAACTCGTGAATGACCAAAAAGCCACTTACCTTTGTGAATTTCTCCTCTTGTCGAGTACTGGACTCACAGAAACTCGTGCGTGTCCCGGAAAAGGCTATCCTGGGTTGCTGGTGCGTTTAATGGATTTGTTAAGGCTGGTTTGACTGTATCACACACACATATAATTTTAAGGTAGCGGTACTATACGATATCGCGGTTTTGCGTTGCTGACTACTTAAGTTGTGTTCTTCTTGACGATTCGTGGAATTCTGGTCTGTTCTTCTTATCGCAAAATAAAGATTATAAATTCCACTGCTTTTACACTATACGAGGAGCGAACATCCCGCCCGGCCAAAATGGCTGCTATAAGCAAGACATTTTTCTACACAAAAAAAAAAATTAACGCGAAGGAGAAGCGATAACATGCGGCGGATAAGAAAAAAGAGAACAAGAAACAAAATAAATGATTATCCCGGTTAGCAAGAATCCACAAAACAATAAAAAGACTTAAAATAAAAATTAAATTAAATTAGAAACAAATACTACTACTACTAGTCATTAGTTGGCAACGGGCACAACTTCACCAAAGGGCGACGAAGGATACCATTCGAGGTCTTTACAATAGCAACTCTTACGACACCATCAGGACCAGGAATTAGAGACAATAGACGACCTAGTAGCCATTTAGAAGGCGGAAGTTTTTCAGCTTTCACGGCCACCATCGCCCCAATAGTAGGAAGAGCACCAGCGTCAAGCCACTTGCTTCGTTGTTGTAGGGTGTGAAGGTACTCCTTGTGCCAGCGAATCCAAAAATCATGGTGCATACGTTGGAGAAGTTGCCATCTTGACAGACGAGTTAAGGGGACAGACGACAAATCGGGAGTTGGAAGCGTAGAAACTGGCTCCATATGAAGAAAGTGTCCAGGAGTTAAAGCGTGAATGTCATCGATATCCGAACTCATGGGATTTAAAGGTCGGGAGTTCAAGACAGATTCTATAAGCGTCAGGACAGTGTAGAATTCTTCGTACGATAGGATTTGTTGGCCAACAACACGAGAGAGATGAGATTTTACACTCTTGATACCAGATTCCCAAAGACCACCGAAATGTGGTGCAGAAGGGGGGTTGAAATGCCAATGGATTCCTTCCCTAGCAGTTGCATCAGAAAAAATGCGTTTAAGCTCCTTGGCGGAGCCAACGAAATTTGTACCACAATCACTATAGAGATTATCACATCGACCACGACGAGCAATAAATCGTTGGAGGGCAGCGAGAAAAGCGTCAGTCGAAAGACTACAGGCAGGTTCTAGATGTATAGCCTTAGTCGCGAAACACACAAAGAGGCAAATATATGCCTTAGAGGTTTTAGCACCTCGGTATCGATTCATAGTGATCGCGAATGGACCACCAAAATCTACCCCAGTATGCGAGAATGGTTTGACTTGCGAAACTCGAGAAAGGGGTAAGTCACCCATAGGTGGCTGATAAGGTTGAGGCTTTATTTTCCAACATGGCATACATTTCGAAATAACAGTGTTTATGGCACGTCTTGCAGACAAAATCCAAAAATTCTGACACAACAAAAAATGAAGAGTGCGAGGGCCAATATGAAGATACCTTTTATGGTATTGTTCAATTAAAAGCACCGTGAGTCGGCACTTTTGTGGAAGTAAGAGCGGATGCTTTCGCTCATAAGACAAACTTGAGTGAGTCAAGCGACCACCTACACGCAAAAGACCAGTACTGTCTTGAAATACGGCGAGTTTTCTCCAGGACTTAGGGAATTTTTTACTAGATAACTCCTTTTCAAAGTAGACCGCTTGAGTGCGCTTGACCAGAAGGGTCAGAGCATCATGAAGCTCTAACCGAGATAGCGGTCCAAATTTCGCAATAGAAGAATGTCTAGAATTAAAAGCGAAGCGTAATACGTATGACAAAATAGACTGTATGTAATGTAAAGAAGAATGATTTTCTAACAAATCATCAAGCAGATTTTCTTCACCTGTAAATGTTAAAAGCGAAACTGTCCTTTCCTCAACAGAGACCTCTTCAGACTGCAGCTCTGAAGACGGGGAGCAGGCAGACAGCTCAGAACGACATAGTAGCGATGGACCATTGAACCAAATATCATGGGCGAGAAATTGAGAAGGATGAACACCTCGAGAGGCGATATCGGCGGGATTATTAGCAGAATCTATATAATGCCAAAATTCAGAAGAAACCCTTTCGTGAATGTAGGCAACTCGATTTGCCACAAAGGTTTTCCAACGATGAGGCGAAGATTTTATCCAACTCAAGACGATTTGCGAATCTGACCAGGCAAAAATTCTTTCGAAAGTCATGCGAGTCTGATAAACGTTCAGAAGAAACGATAGGAGTTTCGCCAACAAAACTGCACCACACAGTTCTAGCCTAGGAATGGTTAGTTTCTTAACCGGAGCGACTTTGGTTTTAGAGCAAACAAACTGAACAAAAACTGTTTTGTCAGGGCGGAGGCATCGTATATAAACAACGGCAGCGTAACCCTTTTCAGAAGAGTCACAGAACCCATGTAATTCATAACCACATCCAGAATGAGGTGGAAGGATTTTTCTAGGAATGCGTAAATTGCTTAGTAAACCGAGTTCATTTCGATAACGGTTCCAAGCCTCAACAATATGCGAGGGCGGGGTTTGGTCCCAATCTAATTTAGAAGTCCACAGCGACTGGATTAGAATCTTTTGAAAAATAGTAATAGGCGAAAGAAATCCAAGCGGGTCAAAGATTCTGGCCAGTTCCGAGAGCATGTTGCGTTTCGTACAGGGTTTCCCCAACGGCGAGACTGAGAAAAAGAATGTATCCTCAGAGGGACTCCACTGCAGACCGAGAATTTTTAAAGGAGTGTCGTTTGCCAGTGAACCAAAAATAAGCGGATTTTGCGACAACTGTTCCGGAGGTAAATGTGAAAGTAATGCGGAACAGTTACTAGACCATTTTCTAAGCTCAAAGCCGCCTCGTTCAAAAAGCGAGATCAGCTCTGACTGTAAAAGCTTTGCGTCTTCATAAGAAGAGCAGCCGGTTACAACATCATCAACATAAGTGTCGTTTAAAATGGCGGCAGAAGCTAGCGGGTAAGAGCCCCCTTCGTCATTCACTAACTGATGAAGAGTGCGTATCGCGAGAAAGGGGGATGGCGTTAGTCCATATACAAGCGTAACCAGGTTATAGTCCACCAAAGGTTCATCAGAAGCAAACCTCCAAACAATTCTTTGATAATCATGCTGTGATTGGTCGACAAGAATGTTACGATACATCATTTTGATGTCAGCACACAAGACATAATTATGAAGGCGAAAGTGACACAGAATTGTGGCAATATCTTGTTGTAGTTTTGGTCCAGTATGTAGACAATCGTTAAGAGAGCTTTGGTTGGGAAGTTTCGCCGATCCATTAAAAACTACCCTGAGTTTAGTAGACAAGCTATTTGGTTTCAAAATGCAATGATGCGGAATATAATATGCGTCGGGAGAATCTTTATTGTCATAAACACGTTTCATGTGGCCTAGTTCCAAATATTCTCTCATAAAAGCAGAATATTGGGTATACAAGTCCATGTTTCTAGCAAGGCGGCGTTCCAGGGAAAGAAATCTTTGGACGACGAGGTCGCGAATGCCAGGAAAAATAGGCAGCGACTCAGATTTAAATGGGAGCGAAACGATATATTTGCCAGAAGGAGAGCGAGATATTTTAGTCTTAAAATGATGTTCACAAAAAATATCTTCATTAGAGTGATGCGACGAAGTCGGAACACTTTCCACTTCCCAAAAATCCCTAAGGGTGCGATCGAGATTTGATTCAAAGTTACTGCACAAGAAAGAAGAGACAGCAGAAGAATGAACTGTGTTGCCAATCTTACCCATGAGCACATAACCAAAGACGGTGTTGACGGCATCAGGTTGACCTTCCCCACCGGAAATGCGTCCATTTAAAAGGATTTTAGAAAAAACGTCGGCTCCTAACAATATATCGACCTGACCTGGACGATTAAAATGGCGATCAGCCAATTTTAAATTGCGAATGTGAGACCAATTGGAAGAGCAAATAGCGGTTGCTGGCAAATTATCACAAATGGCGTTCAAGATCAATGCGTCGACAATAAAATTGAAAGAATCTTGACCAACCGGTCTTCCAGTGAGCGTTACACAACCACTCTGAGAAGAAGTCTGCATAGATGCCAGTCCTTTGATTGCAAACATGCAGTTTTGCTTAGGCAACCCCAAACGCTTAAAAGCCCTTTGCGAGATAAAAGACATCATACTACCTCCATCCAAAAGGCATCTCATAATCTGATAATTTCCATGGTTATCAAGAACTTCAATCAGCGCAGTGGCCAATAAGACCGTGGTTTGATTAGATACAATCCCAGAAGCAGCAAAGACCTGCTCTTGGTCGAGCGGAGCGGAAGGAACTGGAGATCTGGAAGGGTTATTACACACTGGCGACGGAATAGGCGCGGAGCTTTTATCAAAATGCAAGAGCGTATGATGACGCTGACCACACTTGCGACAGGACCTGGTAGATTTGCATTTGTTAAGATAATGTAGGCTACTTAAACAGTTGTGGCAAAGACGAGAAGATTTAACAAAATTATAGCGATCTTTTGGAGTTTTATTACAAAATGAGGAGCAATTATAAATAGAATGCGAAGAATCTTTGCAAAACACACAAGTATGTAAGATAGATTTACAATTTAAATTATCAGCGAAAAAAGCGGAAGTTCGAGGCGTTGGTCTAGCTTGCGATTTGTCAGAATATTTCTTTTGAGAGTGCGAAAGGAATGACTTCTGATTCATAGCATCACCAGCGATACAATATTTATTTAGAAAGTCAAGCAATTGCGTAAATGTAGGGACCTCGGTGGAAGCGTGGTCTAACTCAAATTTCGTCAACATGTTCCTGTCAAGGCGTTTTGACACCAACATAAACATAACAAAGTCCCATTGGTCTGTAGGAAAGCCTAAAGTGCTTAAAGCAGAAAGATTTTCCGAAATAATGTCTAGCGAATTGCGAATATTGACGTGGTCATCAGAATTAAATTTCGAAATGCTATCTATAGCATGCCAGTGCTCTTGGGCACGCAGACGTTTGTTAGAATAACGAGTGACTAATGTATTATAAGCTATCTGATAATTGTCAGCGGTCAGAGGCAAAGATCTTATTAGAGATAACGGCGGGCCTTCTACTGATATAGTTATATAATGAAACTTTTCAATGTCGGAATATGCGGGACAGTCATGTACTAAGGCATTGAATAAATCGATAAAAGTGTTAAAGGTTTTATAGTCACCTCTAAATTTAGGAATTTCTATTTTAGCTAGCCTTGCTTTAGCACCTTCATTAAGACCAGCTGTATTTGAATTTAGAATTTCCTGGACATTTGTTTTATTGTCAGGGAATAACCTAGAACAAATGGCTTTAATTTCAAAATAAGCGTCCATAAATCCAGCGTAAATAGTGTTTTCATCAGAAGCGTTTCCATGTTCACTACTTAAAATTACAGAAACGATATTTTCGTGCGTTTGAATAAACTGTTCCCTTAAATAGTCGATTTCGGAAGATCTAACCCTAAGTAAATTATAAAGCGAAACATCTGACTGGGCTTTCTGGGCTAGAGAAGACAATGTGTCTATTTCAGATAGCTGAATATTGCGTTGGTTTTTGTATTTCCTTAATTTAGTGTCAGTCATGATATTAATTGAATAGGCCTCGTATATGGAAATATAACAGATATACGTACCAATGTGAAACAAAGAATTATTCAGGTACAAATTGATAAGAATGAAACAGAAGCAAAGAGCGATATATGCGTGAAATGATATGCGTCGACTCCTAAAGCCGTGCTCGTTGTTCAAAATAAAGCAAAATTTAACTGAATGGCGGATTCTTGCGATAAGAAAATAACTTTTAAAAATTCTATAATTATAAAGGTTCTAGCGATATATACATGAAAATTGCGGGAAATTAATTTAAAATCTGAATTGAATACAGCTAAACCAGCGCGCTTTAGTTATTTTCAAAATTAACAAAGTTGAATAGCCAAATTTACTTGCGTATTATTTCCGAGACAAAAAAACTATCCGGCTGAGAAGGACCAAGAAATGGGCTAGAGCGGGCGAAGAAATAGGCGTTAAGCGGGCTATTACGAACAAAGTGGACTGTAATTTGCGTTTGTTAATTAAGTAACGGTTTTTAATGAAAAGAGAAGGGGCAAAAGCAGTGGAAATTGATGCAAACTCGTGAATGACCAAAAAGCCACTTACCTTTGTGAATTTCTCCTCTTGTCGAGTACTGGACTCACAGAAACTCGTGCGTGTCCCGGAAAAGGCTATCCTGGGTTGCTGGTGCGTTTAATGGATTTGTTAAGGCTGGTTTGACTGTATCACACACACATATAATTTTAAGGTAGCGGTACTATACGATATCGCGGTTTTGCGTTGCTGACTACTTAAGTTGTGTTCTTCTTGACGATTCGTGGAATTCTGGTCTGTTCTTCTTATCGCAAAATAAAGATTATAAATTCCACTGCTTTTACACTATACGAGGAGCGAACACGGTGCTTAATACCAAATTTAAATTCTTCTAGTTAGTATAATAAAACGTTAACACCAAAATTAAATTCTCATAACTAAATGTGTACTCCGTTATTTAACATCAAATTTTAATTCTTATAATTAATAGAGTAAAACATTGTTCCATAACTAATTTAAATTTTCGTAATAGTGTCGAACGTTGTTAAACACCAAATAGAAATTCTCATAAGTACATGTTTTAAAACCAAATATCCTGTTTACACATATATTATATGAAGATACTTGTCTGATTGTTTGTACTGTCATTAATCAATTGAATGCTTCAAATTGAGGCCTAATAAATCTTGTTACTTGTTATAATTGATGTATTCTTGTGTTTCTCCTTTACCAAATCTTTTTAGTAAAATCAAAATTAAATTACACCTGGGACTAAGAAAGGCTGTGAGTTTGTGGCTTTACTAATACAATAAATATTATTACAAACTCTGGCATCCCTGATAACTTTGTTGGCTGCCTGTATCTAGATATCTCCAAAAACTGACCTAAAATCAATTAAGTGCTCCAGGAGAGTATTAGTTTTGATGTAGGTAAGTACTTTTTAAAGACTGTGTGATCTTTTTACATACATATTCTGTATAAAATAAATTTGCATATACAGTTTAAACATAAATAACAACACCTTCTAAAACAGTTAATAACCTTTAAAATTTATATTTAAGTTACTTTATAATAGCACTGCCTTCACTTTCTGATAGTACTGCCTTCACCTTATAATTTTTCTTGTATAATGGTCAACTTTGAGTATAAATTTTAATGAACACTATACTTGCAGTTAAAGGTGATACAAAAAATAGGTCTTTATATTAACAAGGAATGTGCCTATTTTTTGTTTCAATTAATACTATTATTTCAATCACAAACTTCTTTCTTGACGTAAAATAGTTCCCATGTAATGAGCAAGGCAAATAATTGAGCAAAAGGAAAATAAGCTGAATAAGATTATTTAAAATGTAATTCTCACTCAATTATCACTTAATCACTTTGACAAAATTTGTTTCATTATAAAATACCCCTACTTAAATTCAGCTGTCGAAAACTTGTGATATTGAAAAGTCAAAACAAACAAATGTTGTACGAACTCCAATGCAATACTTCCAAAAATAATTATCACATGGTCATACAAATATGCAATGTCTAGCTATAAAAGGTGAAAATTCAACAGAATGATTAAAATAAAAAAGAATATATGACACACATCTTGTTTTTGTCAGCATTTCGTACCCTCATTGGAGAGGTGGAATAAAACTCAAAGTAATAGCAAAAGTTTTCTCCTGAGACAGTTTCACTTTGTAACTGACGTTTTCTCCTGAGACCACTTCAACTGGGAGATGAGGTTGTTTTAATACAATGTTAAGCTTAATGATTACTTCAGAAAGTGGAGACTGTGCCCAAGTCCATCTAAAACAGAAGTCTGCTGCTTCCATCAGTCGAGCTGGCAAGCGAATGATACCCTGCGGGTGGAATTTAATGGCAGGATCCTTAACCACAATAAAAACCCAACGTATTTGGGTGTGACACTGGATCGATCACTGAATTCAATCCACATCTTGGAAACGTCGCTGGTAAGCTGAGAACGCGCAATAACGTCATAGCCAAACTTGGAACAACATGGGGAGCTACAGCGACTCTGGCCTTGGTATACTCTGTCGCAGAATATTGCTGTCCTGTTTGGATCAACAGTGCACACACCACAAAAGTAGATGTGCAACTGAACCAAACAATGAGACTGATTGCTGGAACCATACGGCCAACACCAACGTGCTGGCTCCCAGTGCTCAGTAATATCACACCACCACATATCAGACAAACTGCAGCTCTCATCAGGGAATATAGAAAAATCATGGCTAACGCAGCCCTACCAATCCATACCGATATCCCATACCTGGTGGGACAATATCTTCGGCTCAAATCAAGACATCCAGCCATCCGATCAGCATTAGAATCGAACAAAAACTTTCATGCGACTAATAAATGGACTACCATATGGACAGAAACTGCAGGAAACCACTACATTCAACTAGATGACCCAACACACTGTTTCAACGGATCCGACCTGCCACGCCGACTATGGTCAAAGCTCAACCGAGCTAGAACAGGTTGCGGGAAATGTGCTGACTCCTTACACAAATGGGGCAAGGCAGAATCCCCACAATAGAATTGCAGATCTCCGCGGCAAACTATCCACCACATCGTATCAGAATATCCTAACCATTCCTATGCTTGTGACCTCGAAGATTTTATGAAAGCCACACCAGAGGCAATCGAATGGCTTCGCAATTTGGATGTAGATATATAGTTTGTCATAATAGTTATGTTTGTCCTTATATATTTGAAATTTCTCTGTTTATATGTGTTTTGTATTTTGTATGTTTTGTATACCTCTATCACGTGTATCGTACTGTAACCCCATACGCTAAATAAATAAATAATACTATGTTCATACCTAAAAGTAATCTCTTACATTTTAACAGATATTTCATTAAATTATTGCATGTGAATCAACTCTTTTAACCAAAAACTTACAGAATAGTTATGATCTTAACAATATAATTAATGTGAATTCAAGTCATGTAATCAGCTATGGAGAGATGACAGTGAGCAGTTTTGCTCCAATCAACATAACATGATTGTAATAAAAAGACATAGACACAAAATCAGTAACTTTAATTTCAAATGCATTTGGAATTGAACCTCAACATTTTGTGTTAAAAGATGGTGTGAAAAAGTAAACTGTCCTGAAGCAGTGTGATCAGCAACTTGAATACTATATACCTTCCAGAAGAGGACTTGAAAAGGTACTCTCCATTAATGGATTTATCAGTGGTTATCATGTGGGTGGAATACAGAGAACTCTGCATAGTGAATGGTCTCCCAAGAGCGAAGACTAAAGGTCTTCTTAATTTTAGCATGGAAAGAGGTGAAAGTTTGTTGGCAGCTTTTACGAACAAAAGGCCAGATGATCAACATCTTGAAGAAAACAAACCAGAAGTAATTTTCATGCCACAAATTACCGAGTTAGTATAACGACTCAAGATAAAAGCTTGGATGGATATGACCATTGGTCTACTTACTGTTAATGCACTGACTACTGCAATATTTTGTTGTAGATAAGTTTGCAAAAGCAAAATTTGAGCGAGACATTTGACATTTCGTACCAAATAATCTTTTATCAAAACTCTAATAGGCATAATTGCAGGGGTATTTTATTTCTCACACTGTAAATATATTTTTCACCATGTTTTTTGGTCCCTTGAACATGCATTTTTTTAGGTTAGATCAGGTGAGTTTTTCTATTATTATTATTAATTTAAAGGAAGAGAAGAGCGGAAGTACCAATAAATTAAAACATTATAAAAAATACAATTGAAACTGAACGGAAATAAAAATTATGAACATTCCAGCTTTAAGAAGAAACCCATAAATTTTCATATCTCTGTTTGAATATGCTGAGTGAAGGAATAAACACCACTTCCTTTGGTAAAGCATTACATGCATCAAACACCCGGTTGGGGCGAAACATTTGTCGAAACATTTGTCGAATAGAGCTGTTGAAAAACTCTTTCTTCAATTTAAATTGATGCCCGTTGTAGCTATCACTATTCTATATAATAAATATATATATATATATATATATATATATATATATATATATATATATATATATATATATATATATATATATATACATACATACATACATACATACATACATACATACATACATACATACATACATACATACATAGTGATGCAAACAACAAAATGTAAATATGAGATCTCATCTCTCACATATAGCCTTGATTGTAGTTAAATTTGTTAAATGTAAGCGGTCATTATACCTGGAATGAATTAAACCAAGAGGGGTTCTAGCTGCTCGGCATTGGACAGACTCAAGATGTTTATCTCATACAGGACCAGTTTGCCAAACATGACAGCAAATTCCAAAATTGATTTTACATATGTTAACAAACTAATCCAGGTGTTGTAATCACAACCTGAGAGACCTAAAAACTGCAAACAAGTCCTGAATAGGTATAAAAATGATATTTATATGGAGAGACCACTACAGATCAGAAGGAATGAGCATGCTCATGTCGTTGTATAGATTGACAGAACAAACTGGTAACCCAATAATTGTATACAATTGATGAGGATTATTTTTATCCTTATAAGCAGCACCTCACATTTGTGCATGTTTAGAGAACCAACGACATATCTTTGTAGGCTATTATTAATTGCTTCTGTGTTTCCGTACATTTTGACATTGTTTGGATAGAAGGAACATCCAGATGATAACAACGATTGAAGGTCAGCTGTATAAATGTGAAATAAGATGGGTCCCAGAAGGTATCCTTGTGATACACCACTCAATACAGCTGATAATTACAAGAATCTACGCAGGCTACACTCACATACACTATGCTATACATTGCAAGCACTGACCATCGGTATATCTTTTTTAATTGTATATTCATGTATCATTGTTAATAATAATATATTCTCAAACAAGTGGTTTTGACACCAAATGCTTGGCTGTATAACCAACAGTGAACATAATACTACTAATACACAAACTGCCTTAAATGTGTTACCTAACTCATGTGTAACATTCAGTACATGGTTGAGACACAAGATACTGGAAAACACCTTGACACTATTTACCTAATTTACCTAGACTTTTTCAAGGTTTTTATAGGTTACATCATAACATCCTCCTTGAAAACCTTTTATCTTTAGTGCCCTTGATCATCCGAAATAAACTCTTGTCTTCTTACATTTAGAGTAAAGAGTTTCATTCATTAAATACGTTTTGTTTACTGGGTTTCCCGTTACATCTGGTATCCCCAAGAGTGAGTTCTTGGGCCCACCTCCTTTAACATTTTTATTCGTAATACTAAGTTCTATCTGCTTTGAACTGGCACCAATCTTTTTGCTACAAGCTTAGAAATAAAGAACAGTACATGCTTCCACTATCTTATTTACAATCCATTGTCTTGCAAAACATTATACCAGAAAAACAATTCGATAATTCAAAATCAAAAATAAAAAATACAGGTTCCATTCCTAATATTACCTACAGAGGTTTTTTAATTACTACTTTTATTCTTAGAGGTACATATAAAATTATTAAGATAATTTCGATGCCTTATTCAATACAACATTTACATACTAAAAATGTAGCATCACATAATTCATTTAATTTACCTTCTCCACGCCCTAATAAACCTTTTTTTCCGCCCAACATTGCTTAAATACAAAATTTAATTAAATCCACCTGTTAAACGATAAACTACTTAAACGTAACATAAACAAAATGCGAAGCTAAACAATTGTTACAATACCAAAATATATTTAAATCTTATTTGCTTTGAAATTTGCTAATATAATAGCCTGTGAAAAATAGTTTTCATAACAGCAAATTTTAAAATATACACATTTGCCAAATAATGCACCAAATCAGGTTATCCTAGGGTTAATAATTTCAAATGGTAAAATTGAAACCACAATCTACAACTATTCTGGTGTTCATAAGGTGTCTGCAAGATGGGTACAGTGAATGTTGACATTTTAACAAAAACGAGGTAGTCTCTGTTTATTAAACCTGTGTGGTGTTGTAAACAAGGTGATTCAAATTCGAGCCTTACCAGGTAGGTTTATATTCAGTAAATTCGCTAAATATTTAGTTCTTTAACAATGAGCATTACTGGTCAGTGGAAAATCCGAGGCAAAATGGGAAATGAGACCACAATATTGTTTTGAACTAAATGTTTGGTTGAATATGTTAGGAAGCCGCTTGATTCGGCCAGTTCGGCAAGAAGAAACATTAAACGGCGGAAAATACATTCATACATATGTCTCCTAGTTTTTAGATAACATTCGTCTAGACCAAGTTAGACATTTATGGTGGCAGCAGGATGGTGCACCGGCGCACAATGCGGCAATCGCGAGGAAATACTTATACTAAGAATTTCCAAATCACTGGATCGGAAACGGTGGAGTAGTGGAATGGCCTGCTAGATCCTCAGACTTGAATCTACTTGATTTTTTGAATTAGAGCTGTAAAAAACCAAATTTACCACAAAGATCTCACAGCAAATATGGAGGAACTCAGGGCAAGTGTCCAGAATGCATTAAATACAACTCCCAGGAGGACTGTTCATAGAGCTGTGCTAAATGCTAGAAAATGTGCACAACTATGTATCAATCAAAACGGCCAGCTTTTTGAACAGTGTTTGTAGTTACTCTTGTTGTTATTATTTTCTAGTTTTTGTTTTGAACATTTATTGTAGTTCTTGTTATTTTCTTGTTTTTCTTTTTAATGTTATGAAGTTATTGACCGTCGTCCGAGTTTTTTTTTGCGCGGTATTGTTGTATTTCGATTTGATGCATAAAAATACGTAATATATCGCGCTTTTCTTCATTATTTAATGGCATCTTACTATTACAATGTTATCAGTGATGACAGAAATATTTTTCTGACATTTTGAAGTTCCACAGTCAACGCCAGAGCAAATCAAGGTGATTTTGCATTGTTTGACAGTTAAGCCCAATTTGAAAAAAATATTTCTCAACATGTTATTATACATTGTTGAATTCAGAAAAAAAAAAACAACCGAAACTCTACGATGTCAAAATCCACTTTGGGGCTCATAAGAAATGAGAAAATGGGTAATGTCACAAAGAAGGAGAAACATTGTTGAAAACTTTTAGTTCGCTATGAGACAGAAAACTGGAAACGGCAGTGAGAATGTGTTTTTAGGTTTTTTATACGGGTTCAAATAAATGAGGTTTCAATTTCTCTTTTGACAGTTGGAGAAAGTTGGTTTTCTCTGCGAGATATTAAACCGCACAAAATGTAGCAGCTTTGCCGAATTTACGCCTACCTCTATCTTCGATCATGAGGGAAATCCCCAAGATAAGGTTCGCATTTGAAGCACCTTGTGTATGCAAATAGTTTTTTAATCATATGAAATACACACATGTCCTTTTGAAATGTGTATATACTATTTTTTCAACTACTTCTGTCTTAAATAAAGGTAAAAGTAGGAGAGCCGGCCCTTTTTTACGTGTAACCACCATTTTAGTGTTCATTACTTCACTTCACCTTTTTATTGCCGGACATCCCACTTAATAAGTACGCTTAGCGGATTTAAGTCACATAAATGATAATAACATTTGGGATTGTAACCTGCTGATTCGTTAATTCCTTACAAACTAAGTATCAAGTAGAAAAGATATGTGGATGTCACCATAACCAGTCTTGCGTAGAAGATTTAGAATACCATATAACTAAGAGAGAGGGTGTAAGAGAGGAATCTAGAGAGAAGAAGTCACATGCAGTGTAGTGCTTGTAAAATGGCCCTCCAAGTGATTACCCTAAACCATGGTCGTCGAAGAATCCTTGTGGAGTCTCCTCCTGAAATTAAAAAAATTATATTATGAGATTACGTTAATTAAAAATGAATAAATAAAAATTAAACAATAATATGAATGTGGATAATAATACATAAAACAATTACATAAAACACTACATAAATTGATTTCACGTACCTAATGTCAAGGCAACTTCCACATCTCCACTGTCCATGTATCATAATCCACTTTCATATTATTTTTGTACCTTAGATATCACTATATTTTGATATACATAATTAGTAACAGTTCGGGACGCAGCAAGTGCGTTATGGTAGTGAATTCTCATGAGAAGAATATATTAGTAATTTTGTTTTATATTATTAGAAGTTATAAAAAACTACTTTATTTCATTACCAACAGTAAAAAATAAGGTAAAGAAGAAAAAGCAAACACATGATCTTTAAACATAAATATTTATGGGGTCATTTGGATACAAAACTCAAACAAAGCAATTGATAAACAGGAAATATACTCAAGAAAAAATACATTAGAAAATTGAACATAAAAAACATTCTTGGGGTTCATGCATTGAGGGTGATTGGATGCATGCAGAAGGGTAAGAACCCTCAGGACGAAGAGGGTTTCTACCCTCTTACCCAAAAACACGCGGGGTTCTTCCACTTGTGCATGCATACAACCACCTTCAAGGCATAAAGCACAAGAAAAATTTCTTGGGAGGAACCCCGCAAGAAAGTTATGAGACCTGAGGCGAATATGGGTGCTGTGTGGGGTAGACAGGGTTTAAAGGAGGTATTGCTACAAAATGTGAAAAACACATCTTTTCAAAGTCCGACTAAGTGGCTTTTTAAGCATTTTCCGCTCATATTTTTAAGTTATAAATTTTCGTTTCAATCACTTAAACACTTTTAAAGACATTGCGTTCTAAAAAATAATTTTTTAAGAAAAATTGGCCGTTAAGATCTGATGAATGAACTCATCCAAGCGATTAACAAAATAAAGGTAATCCCCAAATTTGAACCAAATCAGTTAAGTATTTTTCGAATTATCGGTTGGATATATATATACAGGGTCGCTGATAAGTCTGGAAACGGTCGATTATCCGGGAAAATATACAAGGTGTCGAAAAAAGTTTTATACAAAAGTTTTTGGGTTCTTCAATGTCTACTAGGCGGTGATAATTTTATTTATACAGGGTTGGTCATACAGGCATGGCACACCAATATTAATTTTTTTTTAATGGAACACCATATATATTATTCGATATTTCAATCCTTCTCTTAATTTTGAGCAACATTTATGAGAAGCATAATGTACCTAAACTCAATCGTTTTCGGGTAAAAAAATAAATAAAAATAAACGCTACTGTTTTTAAAATCTATTGGACGAAGAACAAAAATAAATGAAAAGTAGAATATCTCTTGAAAACAATCTGTGAGTGTGAAAAGAACCGGTTGCGATGATTTTAACATTGTTTGGAATCCCAAGATAAGATAAGATGCCCATAAGAAACGCAGTATTATTCTTTTGTTTTAAAATGTTTCCAGGACAACGAATGTCAAACATTCATTCAGTGTCAACAGTTTTGAAACATTAGTAATTTAGTGTCAACAGTTTTTGTGCAAAATGGCAAGTTTAAGTGAAACCGAACGTATCGAAATTTTAATGATGATAGGGTACGGTGATAGAACACGAAGTTTTGCTCAAGTGGTGATTATGTTCAATGAGTTGCATCCTGAGCGGGAATCGATCTCCAAATCCACAGTTTCGAAAACTTTGCATCGTTTTCACGAAACTGGCGGTATCAAGGATAAACCTAGAACTGGAAGGCCAGTAACCGTTACAAATGTAGAAAATTCTTTGAATGTAATATTGGATGTGGTGGAAAATCCGAAAACTTCGGCACAGCAATTGGCTTTAAATCACAATATGAGTCGATATTCAATTCAAAAGATTACGAAGCGGGAAAAGTTCCGTCCATATAAAATTCATTTATTGCAAGAACTGAGTGAAGACGATTTTGATCGCAGAATCGAGTTCTGTGAACTTATTATGGAGAAGTTACGCCAAAATTTTAACTTTGCCAACCACATTTTGTTTTCCGACGAATCTACATTTTGTTTGAATGGACAAGTCAACCGACACAACTGTAGGTACTGGTCAGACGAAAACCCACATTGGATGGAACAAATTCACACCCAAAGACCGCAAAAAGTAAATGTTTGGTGTGCTATTATTGGTGGACATATCATAGGACCTTATTTTATACACGGTAATTTGAACTCTGCTCGATATTTGACACTTTTGCAAGAATCAATTGTTCCAGACGTAAGTCGATTATTTCCGAACAATAACGACCCAAATCTACCAGCGGATCAAATATGGTTTCAGCAGGATGGGGCACCCCCTCATTTTGGAATTGAGGTACGGGAATATCTTAATCAAACCTTTCCTGGCAGATGGATAGGGCGCAGGGGAACTATTGAATGGCCAGCTAGGTCTCCCGACATGACGCCGCTTGACTTTTTTTTGTGGGGTCATGTAAAAAATTTAATTTACCAAAATAGACCGCAGAATATTGAAGAGTTGCAAGCAAGGATTGTGCATGAAATTAATAACATTCCTCAAAACGCTCTTGTAAATGCAGTGCAATGTTTTGTTAAGCGAATTCATTATTGTCAGGAGGTCAATGGAGAACACTTTGAACATCTTATAAAATAGGATTCCAAACAATGTTAAAAACATCGCAACCGGTTCTTTTCACACTCACAGATTGTTTTCAAGAGATATTCTACTTTTCATTTATTTTTGTTCTTCATCCAATAGATTTTAAAAACAATAGCGTTTATTTTTATTTATTTTTTACCCGGAAACGATTGAGTTTATGTACATCATGCTTCTGATAAATGTTGCTCAAAATTAAGAGAAGGATTGAAATATCGAATAATATATAGGGTGTTCCAGTAAAAAAATATTAATATTGGTGTGCCACGCCTGTATGACCAACCCTGTATAAATGAAATTATCACCGCCTAGTAGACATTGAAGAACCCAAAAACTTTTGTATAAAACTTTTTTCGACACCTTGTATATTTTCCCGGATAATCGACCGTTTCCAGACTTATCAGCGACCCTGTATATATATATATATATATATATATATATATATATATATATATATATATATATATATATATATATATATATAAACTATAATAGGATTTATAACACGGCATTTCTGTACTATACAAGGAGAAAGGTTAAGGGCAAAGCCGCAAGGAGACAACCGCATACTCGTGTTTCAAGCTTATTACCCATCATCAGTACGGTATAGCCAGGTGAAGATGGGAACATTCTGGATGAAGATACAAAAATACACTGTGTCACAACAGGCAACCAGTGCACAATCACGCAGGTGATTTCTTTGAGTCCGTGGCTTTTTTGGTTGTTTCCTTCCAAATGTTGCTGCAATTGTGCACTGGATGCCTATTGTGACTCCGTGTATTTTTACATCTTCATCCAGTGTTCCCATCTTCACCTGGCTAAACCGTACTGATGATGGCTAATAAGCTTGAAACACGTGTATGCGGTTGTCTCCTTGCGGCTTTGCCCTTAACCTTTCAAGCTTATTGGCCATCATCAGTACGGTTTAGCCAGGTGAATATGGGAACACTGGATGAAGATGTAAAAATACACAGAGTCACAACAGGCATCCAGTGCACAATTGCAACAACATTTGGAAGGAAACAACCAAAAAAGCCCCGGAGGCAAAGAAATCACCTGCGTGATTGTGCACTGGTTGCCTGTTGTGACAGTGTATTTTTGCATCTTCATCCAGAGTGTTCCCATCTTCACCTGGCTATACCGTACT
The DNA here is from genome assembly GCA_964006375.1 of Tillus elongatus. Taxonomy (NCBI): domain Eukaryota; kingdom Metazoa; phylum Arthropoda; class Insecta; order Coleoptera; family Cleridae; genus Tillus; species Tillus elongatus. The sequence continues at coordinate 50,216,648 of OZ023262.1, forward strand.
GATGATGGCTAATAAGCTCGAAACATGTGTATGTGGTTGTCTCCTTGCGGCTTTGCCCTTAACCTTTCTTCTTGTATAGTACAGAAATGAGGTGTTATAAATCCTATTATAGTTAATATAACTTCCTGGGCTCCGGATGCCCACGCAGGTGATTTCTTTGCCTCCGTGGCTTTTTTGGTTGTTTCCCTCGGATTGAGGGTCTTCCAAATGTTGCTGCAATTGTGCACTGGTTGCCTGTTGTGACTCCGTGTATTTTTGCATCTGCATCCAGAGTGTTCCCATCTTCACCTGACTATACCGTACTGATGATGACTAATAAGCTTGAAACACGTGTATGCGGTTGTCTCCTTGCGGCTTTGCCCTTAACCTTTCTCCATATATATATATATATATATATATATATATATATATATATATATATATATATATATATATATATATATATATATATATATATATATATATATATATATATATTCAAACAGACCGTGGATTCGGGTTCTAGGGCGACTAATTCGTCTAAGGTATTGATGTTTACCTCTCTAATAGTGAATTTTCCCAATGAAAATTTACTAAAATGTATACCCCCCTTCCCGATCCTGCCTATTTTTGCAGTCATAAAATTTTGGATCCTATTGCAAGAAGAAATAAAAGCAAAATTGTCTGATATATATGAGACGAAAGTAGTTAAACTGAGAACATCAAATAATAAAATTGCAGTAACCGAAGATGATGATGATGGTAATGGTATACCAAAGAGATTATTAAGTAAGCAAAATAAACTGAATATTAATAAGAGAGATTTTGAATTAACTGCTAAGACGTATTTATGGTAAAAAATTGCAATATTATCTTTAATATTAGATGTGGATTCTAATGCATATCAGGAATTAATCAAAAGGTAATATATATATATATATATATATATATATATATATATATATATATATATATATATATATATATATATATATATATATATATACACGGTAAGTCAGTCTATAGCAGTAGGAATTTACCAATGGATAGAAGACACAATTTTAGGACGAAGAGTGTTTATAAACATGGGTCGTGAAAGGCTTTGTTTTTGAGATACAGATGATCAAAGTAGTCCTCTCATGTTGTTTGTGATTAATAATTTCCGAAACGTTTTGAGATAAAAATCTCATTTTTATTTTGGTAGGCGAGCCTAACTTTACAAGGTCAATAAGACAAAACTAAAATAGAAATTAAAATGTGTCCATAGGCGTGCCTGTCGGATTGGAGGTAAGTAAAATGTTGTATAATTTTGTTCTCATATTTCCTCCCCGCCCAGCAACCCTATTCATTCTTGGTCACGTAAGTTTCTTAGGGGTTGTTTGCACTATATTTGCCTTGTGGCTTGTGCATCCAAGGAGGGTTCTAAGCATGTTTCTGAAAAAAATATTCTAAAAACCCTAAATGTAGTAAACTGTAAATTTACCGAAATTACATCCCACAACATCGCCTATAATGCTTTTTTCAGATAATATCGAATACAGCACTAAAGTAAATAAATTCTTTTACTGTTTCACTTCTTTTTATGTTTATATTCCATATATAAGCACAATATAAGTAAGCATAATAAAAGGCGGCCCTTAATTAACATCGGGGCTACACAAACTTAAAAGTAGAGAAGACATTTAGATCGTGTGTTATAACCCATAAGTTGATTAAAAATCACTTCTAACTGTATGCACACAAAAATTAGTCATATACACGCGGCGATTACGCAATTAGAGACTGTATGAACGTAGCTTTTGTCCAAGACTACACTGGACTACCAGGTTTTGATACTTTCAAAGAACATTGACCCCTGCGGTACTAAATTTAACACAACGAACCTACCAAATATTGTCTTTTGCATGGAGACAAACTATAAAAGTGCCGATATGGTTGCTATTACTACATAATGCATTAGTTATTTCCCCCGATTATACAATAATAATAATGTCTAAGGGGTCCTGTCGTGGCTCAATTAAGAAACATTAAAAACCAAGTGTTAATACTGCTATTAGAATATGATTTATTGATATTGATATACATATTTTCTATTTTATGCAAAATTGTATTGTTTTAAATCATTACCTCACAATTTTCATTTATAACCATCGTCCAATAATTATTTTCAATATTTCTATCAATGTTTTAAATATGTTAGGTTAATTAAAAGTTAGTTGTAAAATATCAAACGTTGTACACGTCTCCACCTATAACAGTTTGTGTTAACTAGAGCTGGTTCCGCACCAAGATGGCGTCCCTGTCGTCCTTCTCTTCAATGTTCTACATGCTTACATGTTGCAATAATGTAAGTTCCATTTGTTTCTATCTATGATTTATTTAAATAGCAAAGCACTACAGAATCTGAAGTAATGTCGATGATTATTTTAATATTAATTTAGAATAACTTTATTTTTCTTTGATCACAAGACTTGAAAATTGGTACACAGCCACGTCTGTCTATGTTCTTTTAACTTGTAAATTTTCGTTTCAATCACTTAAACAATTTGTGAGATATTGCTTTAAAAAAATTTTTTTGTTGTTGAAAAATTTGGCATCAAGATCTGATGAACGAATTCATCCAAGCCATTAACAAGATAAAGACAATTCCCAAATTTGGTCCAAATGAGTGAAGTATTTTTTGAGTTATCGGTGGGATACATATACATACATACATACATACATACATACATACATACATACATACATACATACATACATATATATATATATATATATATATATATATATATATATATATATATATATATATATATATATATATATATATATATATATATATATATATATATATATATATATATATATATATATATATATATATATATATATATATATATATACAGGGTGTCCCACGTCGAGTAATGTATTAGATTATTTCCGAAAATATACATTTTTGAGTGCTGAAAATTTGTATACGTGGGTTTCCGAAGATGCTCTATTTAATGGAAATAATTTCCAAAATGGCGGACTTCCGGTTATACCGTAAATAGATATAAACATCGTTATTTCAAATAGAACACCCTGTATATTATTGAATTTTTAGAATACTCATCTAATTTTAGGTTAAAAGTTATTAGAGTATGCTTTTCCTATCTTCAACTGTTTTCCAGTTATGTCAATTTATTTGAGAATTCTGTTCAAGGGGAGGCTGACTTAATGAAGGTGATTTCGTGTCGTGTTAGGATGCTGAAAATTCTTTAATTTGTCAGACACGTTCCAAGGCCATTAAGCTTTGACATGATTCTGAGGAAAAATTGTTTCATATACAGGGTGTTTTGTAGGATGTATTAGAATTTGGGTGCTTTAAACTAGAATAACTCATTTATTTCAAATGGAACAGCCTGTATATTATCTTCTCATTGAATAGAGCAGATAATTCTCTTTAAAACTGTATTAGGATTCCCTATACCTAAAGTTGATAATTGTCGAGATATTTGTGGTTTACCAAAAAAAAAAAAAAATATTTATGAAATTTCAACAAATAACAGAGAATAACCAAAAGTATTGAAAGTTAAAAATAATTATGACTAGCTAAGAAACTCATGATTGATTTTGTTCAAATTGTGTTCCATCCACACTAATACATCGCTCTAAGCGTATTGCAACTCCTTCACTTATTGTACTCCGTATTTCTGCGGGATCAATATTATCCAAACAATTACGGACTCTATCTTCAAGTTCTTCCCTAGTGTTGACTGGAGTCGCATAAACATCTGATTTCAATTTACCCCATAGGTAAAAATCCGGAGGAATGAGGTCGGCGATCGTGGGGGCCAATTGTATGTTCCGCGGCCTCCCATCCATCTCTCTCCGAATTCAGCATTTAAAAAGCTGAATAATGCGCAAGAGCCCCATCTAGTTGATACCAACAATTCACATACGCAGTAAGTGGTAAATTGTCCAAGAAATCGGAGACAGTGGTTCGCAACATCTCTAGGTATTGCACAGCTGTCAGATTATTATCGTAAATGCAGTATGATATTTTATCATCCATCAGAAGAGCAAACAAGTTGAAGCTGAATTTTCTCTGAAAACAGTGTTCTCTTTTGACATGAGGAGTGTCTTGAGCCCAGTAGTGAATATTATGTCTGTTAAATATTCCTTCATGGGACATCTTTGTTTCGTCGGTCCAAATTATGCTTTTCAGAAATAAAGGATCGTTGCGGTGTCTTTCAAGGAGAGTGTGACAAAATTCAATTCGGTGGGCTGGGTCGTTCGGTTCCAGAGCTTGTACACTTATAAATTTATAATTATGCATCTTATGCTTGGACAATATTCTCTGTATGGAGGAACGTGCTATGTTCATGTCATGTTTAGCTGAACGTATTGACGCCTTTGGATGAGATTCGAAATAAGACAACACATAAATTTGTGTGTCTTATTCTTCTGTAACTGGAACTGATCTTGGTGGTTGTTTAATCGTACAACTTCCCGTTCTCAAGAAATTGGTTTCATAACGTCTGAATTTCAATGCAGTCATTAGCGAGGACTCGGGATACCTATCATTAAACAGCCGACATGTTCTGCTGACCACTCTGTTGCACTCTCTATGAAAATAATATAAATTCAGCAATTGTTCTTTTGAATAGCTGGCATTATCCATTATAACGTAGAATTCCTATTAATTCAGACAACGAAGACAAAATAATTCACGTTGTGAATGACAGAAATATAAAACTGACAATAAACGTGAAAATGTCAAACATCACATAGCACTCTTAGAATTCATACATATTTTAGACATACTCCTAAATTTGTCTTTTTTTTGGTTAACCGCAAATATCTTGACAATTATCAACTTTAGGTATAGGGAATGCTAATACAGTTTTGAAGAGAATTATCTGCTCTATTCAATGTGAAGATAATATACAGGGTGTTCCATTTGAAATAAATAAGTTATTCTAGTTTAAAGCACACCAAATTCTAATACATCTTACAAAACACCCTGTATATGAAACAATTTTCCCCCACAATCATGTCGAAGCTTAATGGCCTTGGAACGTGTCTGACAAATTAAAGAATTTTCAGCATCCTAACACGACACGAAATCACCTTCATTAAGTCAGCCTCCCCTTGAACAGAATTCTCAAATAAATTGACGTAACTCGAAAACAGTTGAAGATAGGGAGAGCATACCCTAATAACTTTTAACCTAAAATTAGATGAGTATTCTAAAAATGCAATAATATAAAGGGTGTTCTATTTGAAATAACGATGTTTATATCTATTTACGGTATAACCGGAAGTCCGCTATTTTGGAAATTATTTCCATTAAATAGAGCATCTTCGGAAACCCACGTATACAAATTTTCAGCACTCAAAAATGTATATTTTTGGAAATAATCTAATACATTACTCGACGTGGGACACCCTGTATATATATATATATATATATATATATATATATATATATATATATATATATAAACATTTTAACTGACCTTGGAAATGGGTTCGAGGGGCCCTAATTCGTACTCATGAAGAAATTTTCCGAAAGTCTCACCGTTCATACCTCTCTATGAGTCAATTGTATAATGAAAATTGACTAAAAAGGTGCTATATCTTAAAAATATATTTTTGTTTTAGAATTATATGCAGTGGGCCTAAATTGTGGTGCACTCCGTGTATGAAATTTTACAAACAGTCCGTATCAAAACTCGAGATGCTGAAGTGTATTACAGTAAAGAATAGTCACTATAGTTATAAATTAGATTTTTATAAGTGATAAAAAATACTTCAATCAAGAGGTGTAAAAATATAATTACACTGTTTAATACAATCCATTAAATTTTACGCTGAATAACATAATTTGCTGTACAAAAACTGTTTTACTGGTTAGTTCATTTTGCAAGTCAACCAGGACAAACTTTATTGTGTTCTTTACTTACACTGTTCAATCATGCATTAAACTATTGTAATAAAATATGGGATTGGTATTTAATAGCACTGAAATTGCTTCTGAAATAATGCACATAAAATATAAAAGAGTTAGAAGTAGGGATATAGAGGCCCATGAAAACAATGATAATCAGTACAAGTACTCCACACAGTGAATAAGCAGTCACTTTAGTAGTTTCTGACAATTTCTTTTTTAGAAATGCAGATTAAATTTTGACAAAGAATTGGCCTTAATACGATGCTTCTATTTACAATAGAATATTATAGGTTTGATTTATTTTTGTAAAATATCAATGGATAATAGAACTGTGGTAAACTAACACTGGTAAGCAATAATTACTTTTCTTTTGTAACTCAAATCTGTGCAGCAACAATAGTGCAGTGGGTGCCTGTGTTTGATTACTGGTGTAGACAGTTTTATCCACTGTGTGTTGGGTGTGTGTTCTTCTGGTCAGGAGGGCGCCACTTAAAAAATATGCGGTGTCAAAAAAAGTATTCATTGGTGCTGATTATTATTTTAGCGAATTTTCATTCAGAAAAATTCGCTAATAGAGGCCACGATGAAAAGTTTTCGGAAAAATTTCTTCAGATAAGCGCGAATTCGGGTCCCTAGAACCCAAAAGCAAGGTCAATTAAAATTTTTATATGTTTATATATATATATATATATATATATATATATATATATATATATATATATATATATATATATATATATATATATATATATATATCGAGCGATAACTCAAAAAATACTAAAACTGATTTCAATCAAACTTGGCACAAACCGAGGTCGAGTTTCTTATTCTGCCTTTATGCTCAAGTTTTTCCGTTGGAAAAGCGGGGAACCTCTTTTGAAAACGCTATATTTTTGTAAGTATCAGAGTAACTAGAATGAGACTACACGTGGCTAGAAACAGTGCAAAAAAACTTATTTTGTGAATCTTAGGTAATTTAGTACACAAAATTTAGAGTTTTTTCCAAATTAAAAATAAAATCCCAAAGACATGGGTTGAGACGACTTAGTGGTTAAAGTCCAATGCCTGACAGGCAGAGTAGTTAACCGCCACACGTAGATTGATTCATACAACAGGTATAAACCATACATCAACGGTAACCAAACTAAATATATACCAGGCATAAACTATACTACTCGAACCAACAATCGTGAAATCTCGGCCGTAATTATGGAAAATGACAAACGACATGAAATTAAAAGTCTGCAAATTGATTGTTATTTAGATGTGGGATTCAATCAATTATTAAAAAACTCTATATTTGTAGCTTTATGAACGGCCTCAAATACAGTTTTTGCGCAGCATAGATATATTATGCTGTCGTATAATATACTAGAAATGCAAAGAAAATCAAGCCAAGTCTCTATAAAAATGATCCTAAAATAGTTTCTTTTATATTTAACCTTAAACATAATACGTCATATAAGACCGAAACAGCCGTGGGATGTGTCGCAATGGTAATTCTACTAATTCTGTAATTAATTACGCATACTTTGATTATAATATCCCGGGTAAGAAGCCGATCTAAATTATCACGCAAATAAAACGTTGGTTACTTAGATGGCGCCGGCGATATCGCCCTTGCCTCCTAAGCAGAAGGTTACGCGATCGAATCCAGCTTGATGAGTTTTTTAATGTTTTATTTTGACATTTGGAGAAACAATAGTGTACAGATTTCATACGTTTTCAACAAGATCTTTTTTGTTTAAAACGCCTGAATAAGTTTGTCACCTTTGAATCTGAAATGATAATTTTGTTATTGCTGATATTGAAAAAACCGGTTTGATCAGGTTGACTAAAACGAAATCATACTGGCGATTAATATGAAAAAATAACTGCTACGTTTATAATTTGGCAGATACTTTACTTTTCTAAATATGAGTTAAGTTTCCTTCTGGAAATCTTCTGTATAACTTTAATGAAATTTGTAATACAAGTTTCTTTTAAAGAGACTTACACTATCTACAGATATAGCAAAATTTAATTTTTTAGCTTCATAGAAAATTGAGTTTTGGGCATTTTTCTCAAAGACTTAGAACACAATATTTTTTGATAATAGAGATATATCGATGGCAACACTTTTGAAGGAATTCTTCAAATGTGCGCGTACTAGGACCTCTAAAATCGATCTTCAAGGTCTGTGTAAGTTTAAAGTATTAACTTTACTAATATGCCGTATAATAATAGTGTACCATTCTTATGAGAATTCGCTACTATAACGCACTTGCTGCGTCCCGAAATTTTTAATTAGTTCCAGATACACCTTCATAGCTACATTCACTGTGTGCTGGGTGTGTCCTGGTAAGGAGGGTGCCTTCGAAAAAAATACACTGCACCCACAACTTAACGCATAACCTGAATAAGTACACTTGGAGAACCCAAATCACCACAACAAATATGTGTTGTGGTGATTTGGGTTCTCCAAGTGTACTTATTAGTGCTCATCACAGGTTCCAGTTTTCACATAACCTGAATATTCCCAAAATTTTCACTCTGAATACTTTTCCATCTCATGATCCCATTACATTTTTTTTACCCAATCGTAGTAGATCTATTAATTGAAAATTTACAATAGTTGAGAGATGCCCAAAAAATAAAGTAACCATATTGTACAGGGCGTTTAAATAATGTAACGTTTTCTTGATCAAAGTTTAACACTTTCTGTGGGCAATATCAGGCTACTCAGGCAGATGAAAGTTGTACAGTGCTATAGCCTCACGTCCGTTCCAAAGATATTCCATTTTTTAAGACATCTTGCATTTTTCTCCATGAAATTAAAAAAAAAACAACTCAACAATAGTGTTGTTTTATTTATTTATTTACCACTATAGAGTCATGCGGCCATTTAAAAAACATTACAAGACTTTACAATCTTATTGTCGATAATTTATTTAAAAAAACATGTTCTGCTTCTCCTTGCCCTGACTATTGTTTCAGATCTTCTTGGTATACTTGAAATCAGGTTTTTGATTTCGTCTTGATCAATGTGATCCCATATTTCCCTAAGTCTCAATGAGAGTTAATTTAGGTCCCCAGGTGGATACTGTAAGGCTGTGACCTGTCGACCCATGTTGTCCCATAGGTCTTCGATAAGGTTTTGGTCAGGACTTCTTGCTAGCGATGCCAAAGTTGTATTTCCCACTTTTTTTAGAGACAATTTTGTACTACCTTAGGTACGCGTGAGAGTGCCTTATCGTGCATAAGTAACATTTCTTCCCCAATAAATGGGGCTATGGCATCACATGTGGTTTCAAAAAGTCTCTAATGTATCGGTCCGTTGTCAACCGACCGCCCTGAACCACAACTAACTCCGTACAAGCATCCATTCTGACGCCACCCCATACCATAACAGAGCCACCTCCATAGCTGACAGTTTCGGCAATGTTACATTGAGTGTCACGCTCGCCAGGGCGGTGATACATTCTCCTTCTGCGATCATCACTAAAAACCTTCAACTCGTCGAAAACAGGACATTACTCCATTCAAGGTCCCAATTTTTATGTTCCTGGGCAAACTCAAGTCGTTGCCTTCGGTGGACTATGGGAAGCAAGCTGCAGCCCAATGTGGAGTAATATTGTTTTCTGCCAGTCTCCTTTGCACTGTATTTTGACTAACACGGTCATTATACTGACCAGAAAATTCCTATTGAAGTGCTGTACTTGTGGTGAATAGATTTTGCAACACTTGTAACCATAAAAATGGATCTTGATTATTCCTTGTCACTCTTCGTCTTCCTATGGTTTATACCAGTCTCACGATACCGGGCCAGCACTCTTGATATCGCAGATTGTGACATTCCAAATCGTAATGCCACCTGAAGTTGTGACAACCCTACTTCCACAAATACTAATTTCTCTGGTGAAATATTTGTCATCTCACATATGTTTTGGGTCATTTTCGCTTAAATCAATTTTAATAAAGTTGGTTATCTACGACTTTTAATCGAATTGACATAAGCAACAAAATAAACAGAGCTGCCAGCTTGTAATGTCACTCGTTTGCATAGTGTTCTTTAAAATTCCATAGAGAAAAATGCAAGACCTTAAAAAATTGAATATCACTGGAACAATCTAAGATTATCAGACGATTAAAAAAAAAATATACTCAAAAGACATGAGGCTACAGCACTGTATAATTTTCATCTGCATGAGTATTCTGATATTGCCCACAGAAAGTGTTAAACATTGATGAAGAAAACATATTATTTGAACGCCCTGGACAATATGATTACTCCATTTTTGGGGCATCTATTGACTACTGAAAATTCTCCATTAATCCGATCTATCAGAAATCCCTGTACAATCACAAGTTTGACCTGGATGATGCACTAATGTGTCCCACATAGTTAGAATCTGGCTTTGACACTAGCACAATGTGTTCTTCAATAGTTGTTTTTTTGTTGTTGCAGATTTTGCTACTTAATTTACATTGAGTGTGAGTTCTATCTTTTCGGCCATCAAAGTAAATAGCATGTAGTGTCTTTTCGTTCGCTTTCTGGTGTTTCTTCAAAGTTTCTCTTTTTGTTTCCTTTCCCTCATAACTTTACTCCGAACTACTATTTTACAGGTATATTCTTCCGTTATTACTCCGACGTCCGTTAGGGCAGCACTCGCTATTATAGCAGCCGATCTATCAGAATTCCCCGTGCGATCACAAACTTGGGCTGGACTTAATAAACTGAGGACGGATTTGAGTGGATCTTTCTGTACTTTTGGAGGCACTGGGCTGAATTTCGCCAGAAAACAATGTCCTTCCCCTCTCGTTCGTGCGAATCTTCGTCAGATATTAAAGTACTTGAATTTGCTTCACCTAAATTGCATAAAGTCGAAGTTGTCTGTATATTACATATTTTTCCCATGTACCAAACGTTCAATTCTTTTGAACACTTGCAATGGGACGGCATGGCTCAGTTCTGCAAAAGGCTCAAATACCCTGGAAGGGTGACTCTAACACCCCAGGAAATAGGTAAAATAGCCCCCAAGAAGATGGTGGACTACATAAAAAGTCTGAACTTTTTGGTCAATTATTAGGAAAAATAGTCATGCACAAAAGACCAATTGAGGTGGCAGCGCTGAGAGGCCAAAGGCGTATACGACTCATCAAACAATTCACATGGTGGAACAGAACGAGCCTTAGACTTGCCCGGAATGTCTATCAACCGGATATGGATGTATGTATGATAGCCATACACCCAAAGCGCCTCCTTCTTCTTCGGATGCCTCAGTTTTCCCCACTGCAGTCTCGCAGGCCATCGCCATCTCTAACTCTAACGAGCTGGCTCAGGTTATCTCCTTATTGAATCGAATTGCTTCTGACATTGAGATGATCAAGGCAGATAGACCATCCATCAAACTGATATTTCAATCTAATATGGTTTACACTTACAATCTAGAATAGGTAATAATGTATTTCCCCTCAAGATTTACATGGGCCGTCAAACAAAACTAAAGTTTTTATTTCCAAATATAAAATGTAAAATCGCAAAACCAAAGATAATACAAACACTATAAAACAAACCCTGACAAAAATATGTACTGATAAGACATATCATTATAGTCCGAAATATTAAATAACACATAAAACAAACACATGTTCAAATTAACCATCACAGTTTTAAGCGTTTTATCTTTTTGGGGCAACGTGGCACCACAAATGAAATCATTCAGATGATATAACCGCGAAATACACTCCTTAAATTGTCAAAGTAATCATGCAAATGATAAGAATATTATCGAGGACTGACATATCAAAACAGAAACAAAAACATGGTCCCCTCACTCACTCTGAATCATGAACTCTTCCAATGTGTAAACTGGTGTTTTCAGTAGGATCTGTTTCAGTGCCTTATAAAATTGCTGCATTGATTTGCTCTTTAGTTCCACCGGCATTCTATTATACAGTTTAGGACCCCAATAGTCCACTCCCTGCTGTATCTGATACAGTCTGTGAAGTGGTGTTCTTAGACTACCCTTACTTCGGGTGTCGAAATGGTGCTTTTGATTGTTCGTTGGAAATCTGTCCAGGTTATTATGCACATACTTCACAAACTGAAACACATACAGTGCCGGGAGTGTCAAAATTCCTGCAAGCCTAAAAGCCTCCCTACAACTGTCGGTAGGCTTCAAGCCCACCAGTACCCACACAGTCCTCTTCTGTATGATAAAACCTCCCTTGCAGCAGATGAATTGCCCCACAGAAGTATCCCATATGCAAGTACACTATGACAGTGTGCAAAGTATGCTGCTTTTGCAGCCTCCCTCGTACTAAACTGCTTCACCATTCTAATTGTGTATATCCCCGTTGCCAGATTCCCCATTACGACGTGTATGTTCCAGGTAAGTTGGCTATCAATATTAATGGCCAAAAATTTAAAATGTTGCCGCTCGCTGGTTCTCTTAAAGTTTAAATAGTGTGTCTTCTTTTCATTCATTTTCAATTTGTTAACACTGAACCACTTTTTTGATTCAAAAATCTGGACGCAGCAAGTGAATGGAAGTGAATTTTCATAAAAATCTTTTTAATAGCAAATATGTCTCTCGAATGCAAGCAGGCATCAATCTGGTTACCGGTATAGCCTATATAGTAGAAACAATGTACCATATTTTATCAAAATTACTTATTGTTTGAAAATGTACAAAAATTTTCCGAAAATAAACTTAAAATGTGTGAGAAAACTGGTTTCCTAGTCAACAAACCTTAGGTTAATAGCAAATTGAGTTATTGAAATTTGACGGATTGAATGAAAATTCGTTACCAAAACGCACTTATCGCGTCTCGATTTTTTTTCTTACAAACATGCATCATATTTCAATAAAAAATGCAAAAATGCAATAATATAGGGGTGTGAAAAAAAGTAGGGATCACCAAAAATTATGCACCACTCTGTGACTGTCAAAATAGTTTTATAAGATGCAGCTTAAGACACCCTATAATTAACGTAGACAATTTTTTTCTCGTATCTTGTATAATTACAATTATATTGCGCTTTACCGTAGAAATGGGTCAGCCTGTATATACGTAAACAGATAAAAACTGAAAGTAAACCCGGATATGTATTCTAGGGAGTCTAATTTGCGCTCATTTAAGTAAATCTTTTTAAAATAGTCGCGGTCCTCTTAACGAATTCTTTCTAGAAAATTAGCTAAAAATTATAGACCGTCAAACCATAAACTTAACTAAACATACAGCCAAAGCATCATCTTAACTAAACCTACAGCCACAGCATCAGAGAAACGGTCTATTTGAAATGAATTTTCTGTAAATATTTTAGTAAAATGCAGAACAATGACGGTTGAAGCTGAAACTTAAGGGTTTGCATAACACTCTTCTTGCGACATTTTCTTTACATAGTCCGTATTTATTTCAGGTTCTTTGCCTAAATGTAGCGAATTTTGACGTTTCCATTCACTTTGATGTTTTGAGGAAAACTCCATTTTTTTTCTTTAACTGCCCATAACTTTTTATGTATTTAACCTTACAGACACACATTTTGGTACATGGTTCACTTTTTATAATACCAACACACGTACCAAATTTTGCTGCCTTTACTTTGTTATTTCTGGAGATATAAAGTTTTTCCGAAAGAAAACGCATAATTTTCCGGTAAAACCTAAGCCGATTTTCTTTCCTGGCTAACAAACTTATCCAAGCCACTTATATATATATATATATATATATATATATATATATATATATATATATATATATATATATATATATATATATATATAAACATATAACAATTAAAACTGACCCCGGATATGTTTTAGGAGGCCTAATTGGCGCTCATTTGCAGAATTTTTTCTAAATTCAAAAGTCGGAATCTCCTCAATAGTGATTTTTTTAAAAAGAAAATTTACTGGGTTGTCATTTAAAAAAAATGTCGGTGATGTCATATTTGAAAAGCAGGAGTGGGAGAAACGTAAAAATTATGTAAAAATGATAATTTTTGAAAACTAGAGTTGACATGTCCGAGCATTTCGTAAAAACACAAATCGCTCAAATTTTAATGAATTTATTCACTATGCCGCTGAGTGCATGTTTCCCTAGTTACATATGGACTTTTATAATATGATCATGATGAATATTTTGTGCCTTTTACAGCCTTGAGTTGAAAGAGAAGGTCTGTCACCATCTGCAAATATAGTTTACCATTTGTGCAGTAAGCATACTTGAAATTATGTATTCTTATAAAATCTCGTATTTTTGTAAGTAAGTCCTGATTTAATTTTAATTAGTTATTTATATAAATGAACTTACTCTAACCAACAAATTTAGAGTTTCTTGTATTTATGCTTCTTATTTTCTTTTTTTGTGCAATGATTATATCCTCTACATCACGTGTCAGCAGTTTTACTACAATTGGTACAGCTGGCCTTTTCGTTTTTATTCCGTAACAATATGTGATTTGGAACAGTTTGTATATCGCATTTTTTTGCGCGACTTACTACAAACAATGTTTTCAATCTTTAAAGTGCTATCATTATTTAGTTGCACTCATGGCCTTCTGGATGTGGTCACTAATTTGATTATAGGAATTTGTAGATTATGTTGCAGTCATTGTTAAAAGTGTTTAATAAACTATTACACCAATTTTTTACAGGGCTTAGTGAATATACGATACGGCACTATCAACAATAAATTAGCAATAAGACCAGCTAGTTTGATGTTTGAAACAATGTGGTTTCTATTTCCATTAAAAATAAATATTCTTATAAAATCTCGTATTTTTGTAAATAAGTCCTGATTTGATCATTTATATAAATGAACTTACTCTAACCAACAAATTTAGTCACTTGTATTTATGCTTCTTATTTTCTTTTTTTGTGCAATGATCATATCCTCTACATCACGTGTCAGTTTTACTACAATTGGTACAGCTGGTCTTTTCATTTTTATTCCGTAACAATCTGTGATTTGTAACAGTCTCTATATCGCATTTTTTAACGCGACCTACTACAAACAATTTTTTCTATCTTCAAAGTGCCATCATTATTTTGTTGCACTCATGGCCTTCTGGATGTGGTGATTAATTTGATTACAGGAATTTGTAGATTATGTTGCAGTCAGTGTTAACACAACTAAATGTGATTAACAAAGTATTACAACAATTTTTTACAGGTATTAGTGAATATACGATACTGCACTATCAACAATAACTTAGCAATGAGACCAGCTAGTTTGATGTTTAAAACAATGTAGTTTATATTTCCATTAAAAATAAATATAATTTTTTAAATGAAACTCCAAAATGATTCTAAAACTTCATAGTTATCTACTGCAACGTCACCTTCCTCCAACTAAAAATACTTTCCAAGCAAACTAAAAATCAATACTATTTCAAAAGAACTGCTACTTGTGAAACATAAGCAACAAACTGATAATAGGAACTACAAGGTGGTTAATAAAAGTAGTGTATCAAAAATAACTACATATATTGCCTAGAATATTATGTATTGCACATTACATTTAACAAATAATAAGTATTAGAAGTGAAATATGTGTACTAAAAATTAACACAGTGTAACAACTAACATTTAAAGTGTTTAAAACATGAAAAGATGGAAGCTTCAAATTTGCCAGACTTTCACTCAAATACAGTTGTTACTAAAAAAAGTATCAGGTAGATAAGCGAAACTACACTTCTCGCTAGTGTCAGTGTTAATCTGCCAGATTATAAAATGATAAGCTGACTAGATTGACTGATAAGAAAATGTTGTGAAAAAGTTTAGTTAAATGTCAAGACCAAGGTGACCTGAGCGTAGAAATTTATAAACAACTTACCAAAAAAATGTTACAGTAGTCTCGTTCTTCCAATCTAAACTGGACCGGTGATAACTCGAAAGACAGTAAACTCGGATGATACATATCAAAAATTAATCTGTATGAACCAAGTGTAACTAGAATTGCTTCCGTAATATTTAAGTGATGATGTAATTAAATCTGGCATCAGTGTTTTGTTTCAGGTAACTAAATGAATGAAGTATTACATATCATTAAATTATTATGTTCAGAAAGGCCTTCGCCCCTACGAATGTCCGTCATACAAAGTTCTTGCGTTGATTGTTTATATATCTTTCAGATCTATGTTTAACAGAACTCAAGATGTTAGAGATCCGAACTATATCCCATATGCCCCCTCATCGACACAATTGTGACTTCCTGATTTTCTATGTGCATAAGTATCAAAATCTGATTTTATAACCATCAAAACTGTATCCCACAATTGTGACACTGACAATTCACTGTCTTAGTGTGCAAAAATCTTTGTTCCTGTCTTCATGTACATTCTGAGTACTTTAAAAATGACCAGTATTTTGACTACGATGGTGACTAACCCTAAGTATTCAATTATTTGTAAAATGTGATTAAATTGGGACATGTATTTATCAGAATTGTTATAAAACATGTTTAATAAGTGAGGACATATAGATTGGGGTTTGTTTTACAAAATTTTACTCCATTGATTATTTTGTAATGCATGTCACAATTGTTAGGATTGGGAGCCAACATATTCCAAATGACAATCATTAAAAAAACTTAATACTTCAATTTTTGATAAGAAACTATTAGCAATGTATAAAAATTTGCCAGAAAGAACAAAATTAATTGATCTGAAAAGACTAGAGAAAAATCAAGATGTGCTATTTGCACTTCTGGATGAACTTGGCTCAGAATTTTGATCAGAAGATGAACTACTTTGTCTTCCTGGAGAAACATCAACGTCCAACGACGATGTAGATGATACGCTAAGTGCTGACGACATTGAATTGTTGGTTGTTGCTGTTACTTGGGATACTGAGAAAGACTTGCCCCCTACGACTTTTTTGAAGTTACATTGAAAACATGGTGGTTTCAGTAGCAAATATCAACATCCCAAGCAAAATATTACTTCATCAGAAGTAAAAACGCTCAACGAATATTTTCAGAAATATCTGGATTTTTTCCAGTTAGCGGCAACTCACACTTCACAATATTATTTGCAATGCTGTAATGGGATGTATTCATTTACCAAGAATCCATATGAACTGGAATGACAAATTCAAGTTTAAATTAATTGACGGTGTAATGTGGCGAGACAGATTCTACATGTTTTTACATGTAGTTGACAATCTGACTATAACGAAGAGCAAAAAGAAAAACAACAGATTGATTAACTTATTGATCTTGGCCAAAATCGCTGTAGAGTTATTGAAACTGCCTTTCAATAGACGAACAAATTATCCCGTTTTGGGCAGGTGCCCAACAACAGTTTGTGAAGAAGCCAAGGCCTGTAAGACCCCAACAGCCGCATGGAGGTGTTGCTCGATCTGCTCCCCCTACACTTAGTTATAATGGGGAAGGCCAGGATAGGACTATACAGACTAGCCTGCGATGATAGGCTGAAGATCAACCTAGGCTGCAGGGGCCGCTGCAAAATTCATGAGATCGTGTAGAAGCCCATGCTTGAAATTAGGTAAGACTTCGCGAGCCCGCAAATCTGCAGTAAAAACAATTTTACAGTGGAAATTCCCGAACGCGAGGCATGGCGGGGGGAGATGCCGGGCCTATCACGAGACGCGCTCGTCTGATTCACGGACGGATCCGGCGGGGAGCGTGGGACGGGGGCAGGGGTTTATTCGGAAGGACCGAAGGTAAGTCACAGTATTCCCCTTGGAGCTCATGCAACGGTCTTTCAGGCCGAAATGTACGCCACCCTACACTGCGTGCGCGAGAACAGGAGGAGGGGCTACACCAACAAGCGGATCCTCGTAGCCACACACAGCCGGGCAGCCCTTAAGTCCCTAAGTAGCCCACAGGTAAATTCCAGGCTGGTAAGTGAATGCCGAGACGAGGCGAGCGACCTGGCTGGGCAGAATAAGGTCACAATCATCTGGGTGCTGCGGGTCACTCGGCGGTCAAAGTCAATCACTCGGCGGTCAAAGTCAATGAAGAAGCTGACAGTCTCGCGAAGAGAGGGTCAGCAGAACCATTTATGGGACCAGAACCGGTCCTTGGCGTGGCGAAAAGCACTGCCAGGGGAGGCATTAAGTCCTGGGTCAGATACGAACATAAGATGTACTGGACAGACGGCCTAGGGCTCAGACAATTAAAGTCAGTAATTGAGGAATCCGGTTCCAAAAGAGCTGTGGAGCTGCTAAATCTTAGCAGAGGACAGCTCAAGAACATAACAGGACTCGTGAGGGGACACATGGCCGTCAAGAAACACCTGCATAAAATGGGGCGGTTTGAGGGGGACCTGGCATGCAGACTCTGCGGCGAGGGGGAGGTATTAGCCCAGCACATTTTGTGCGAGTGTAAAGCTCTGGACTGCAAAATACAACTGATCTACGGTCAGTCTAGCCCGAGACAGGGCAATATATAACTCCACCCTACCAATTGCTGTGCAGACTAGTTCAAGGCACACTGATTTCGAAATGGGTGGAGTAGAAAAGACAAAGGGCATGCACAATAGGCCAAAGGCTGCGGTGCTATCGGTGAGCCAAAGACGCGGACGAGCCCTAAGGGAAAAAAGGCTGTGAGACTAAACAATTTTTGTAGTCATCACTTCGGATGGATTTATCTTGGATATCGAAATTTATCAGGGCTCCGCTACTACACTGAAACACAAAGAACTTGGATTAGGGCCGTCAGTAATTTTACGATTGGTTGAAACATTACCAGAAAATAGCTACTTGTATTTTGATAGATATTTTTCGACACTGAGATTGATGGATTAAATCCTTAAAGATAGATGTTCCTGCGACTATTATGGCTAATAGAGTGAAACTTTTTAGGTTCAAGATAGATAATGCAATGGAAGGGGGAGTGGGGGTGGGGTCAGAGCTTACACATACATATAGACATAAGGCCACCCAAAACATCAGAAACCAGCCTTTTTATTATCAAGTAAAAAAAAAACGACTGTCTTAATACGGGACTCGAATCTGCGACCTCCTAGTTCGAATTCTAGAGGCTACTTAACTTGTGAACTGGACTATTGGCCTATAACCATCATACTTTTATATGTACACCTATGCATGTGCTTATTATATATATATATATATATATATATATATATATATATATATATATATATATATATATATATATATATATATATGTACAGTCAACTTAAAACCTGTTTACGCTCTGATGACAGAGTCTAGCAAATGTCACTTAAATGATACAAAATGCAAAGATTCATTGTTCGGCACTAATGAAATGTAAGCTTGGATGTACAACACTCAAAAGAACGAGGCTCTACTGTACTTTGAAAGTCAGGTAAGGTCAAACTCTATTGTTCTTTAAAAGTCAGGTACACTATTCATAACTTAATAAGCAGAATACTGGCTATATTTAACAATTATTTAAACAATTCTTACATAGATCAACTTGGCTCAAATAATCACTTGAACATAATAAACCAGAATTATGTATAACATCAAAATTATTTAATGCACAAAAAAAAACAATATTTTTCTATGTCAGTTAACTCAAAAGCTGTACTATAAATGTTATATTTATTATCTTAGCTGCTCAGTGAAAATCTGGCATAAAAATATGCATCGGGTGTTCAAGAAACAATGGTCATTCAAATTGCTTTCAAAAATAAATATGAAAACTGCTAGTCTCATTATGTGCCTGGTTTTAATTTAAAACGACAAGGTTTTGTGTCAATTAAAGTATACATGAAAACAACATGTCTTTTTCGTAGATTTTTTTAAACTTCAAATAGCAACGTTTTCCCTATAGTAAAAGTCACTATATGAGAAAGTATTTTCATAATAACAATTTAATTTACGTAATTTATGTTCTGTATGTACATTAAAGTATTTACAGAGATAATACAAACTCCATAGAAAATCCAGGATTAAAAAAATTTAAATGGCAACATTTTCTCCATAGAAAAAGTAACTGATGATATAAAGTATCTACATACTTGCAGAACAACAGATTAAGTTATGTAATTTATGTCATGCGAATTAAAGTGACCATGGAGATGACATAGGCCGAGTTCACCAGGTGCCAACAGATGAATGGTTGAGTCAACGAATGAGTTCACCAGTCCGACTGAGTTTCTGCTGTAACTCAACTGTGGCCGACTTGTCAAAGCAGAATGACAAAACAAAAGTCACAAAACAGTGCTTGAAGTCAACAGTGCTTTCATCAGTCTCCAACCACTGAAATGCATCAGCAGGCAGCAGATAAGCACTTAAACTCAGCTGTTGCTGCCTGGTGAACTCGCAATGTGTCTTCTTTTAAAATAAATGGCTTCTTCGTAGGTAAAATATTATTTTAATGTAAGAAGTCTACATTAACTATCACCTAACTCAAAACACAACATTATTAACTAGTAAAATGACGCCAACCTTGTCTTTTTACAATTGATAATCATCATAATCAAATCATTTTTATTGTAATCTTACACTCAAGGTGTTTGATTCGGCGATGCTGTCCCGAAAAGAGGTGATAGTAGGGTCTATTTGGAAACCAAATAAATCTATTACATACCAAGTGTTACGATTTTTGAGATATCAGCAATTTTCATAATTTCACAAACTATGATTTATTTCTAAATAAAAGCTGCCAGAAGGAAACGAGCCCGTTTATTTTAGCGAAAAAAGTAATTCCCGTTACATTGCTGTAATGTAATCATCAAGCTTTGGAAGAGATACAAAAAATAATGGGCAAGTTCACAGGACACCATCACTACCAGCAGCCGCATTATGTCAAAAAATGTTGACAAAACGTTGATATTTGTCAACATTTTTTGAAATAGCAATGCAGCTATGTGCAGCTACTAGTACCTGGTGAACATGCCATTTTAAGTTGAAAAAACTAGAATTGTGGCATTGAGTTAACCCCACTCTTCTGTTAAAATATGTCAACAGAACATAGTATTCAAATATAATTTAAAAGTGCTTAATTTCATTACTTTCTGATTCGTTATTTGTAGAAATTTCATTACCATCATGATATTGTGGAAGCCGATACTTGATGAAAATTCATTGTCAACCTAGATAAATAATCAACAAATTGATTTACACTATTTTATTGAACGTAAACGTGACAACAAAAACAGCTTGAGCAAATACATAAAAAACAATAAGTCGACAGTTGGAATATCTGAGGTCAGGAGTATATAAACTCTCATGTGGTTCCTGTGACAATATATGTATGTATATACGGGGTGCATCACGGTGAGTGGCCTATTAGACGTTTCTGGAGAACTACATCGATTTAAATTCTGAAAATTCGTAGTATCGGCACGTTTTTGATACCGATCTTTCTAACTAAAATATTTTCAGTTAGCCTGCACTTCCGGTTATCCGGAAGTTGACACAAACTTGTTTTTTTTTAATGAAACAGCCTGTATATTATTAGCTTTTTGAATTACACGTTCAATTTAATGGCCACTTTGAACACAACATATTCGGGCTAGTTCGTACCATTTCGGATTTATTCGCCATTTAGTAGAAAAAATTACGATTGGAGCGCTTTAGAAAAATTCAGATATCTTTAAAGACATGCAAGATAGAAACATACGGTTTTCACTATCCCATAGAGCGTGAAAATTCCTACATACTGTTATAAACACAATACGATTTTAAGATAACTGTTATTTATAACATACATTTGAATTTGACATTTTCCAATCAGACACAGCTTGATTTTTTAAAAATAAAACTGTCCCCAGAATCTGATTCAGCGTTAAATTCCCTATCTTTTAAGTATACACTACCCCCATACCTATCTCATACAGTTTTCTTTGAAAATTGATTTGAAAATACTAATGGTCAGCTGGGTGACGCCAATCTTTGACTACTTCTGCCTTCAATGAGTGTCTTATTTTAAAAGGGACACACAGTAACTTGCAGTTCCAACTGATTTCTTTTTTGATAACTTTCAGACCTATATTGGGTATTTCCTATAGCCAAAAGGACAGTTTTTGAGGTATTTAGAGACATTCGAAAACATAACACAGCATAATTTTTCCTTATACTGTGGTTGAACGTCAACGTTAAGGCAAGTGTGCCATGATGAACAATTTATATTACATACTTGTCATTATAAATTATTCGATAAATGTCAATGTAGTAATGTTCACAGTAACATGAAAAATCATTATTCCAATGCAGATTATTTAAATTTATTTTACATCAGGAAATTTAACGCTGAATCAGATGCTAGGGTACAGTTTTATTTAAAAAAATCAAGCTATCCCTGATTGAAAATTTTCAAATTCAAATGTATGTTATAAATAACAGTTATCTTAAAATCGTATTGTGTTTATAGCAGTATATATGAATTTTCACGCTCTATGGGATAGTGAAAACCGTATGTTTCTACCTTGCATGTCTTTAAAGATATCGGGATTTTTCTTAAGCGCTCCAATCGTAATTTTTTCTACAAAATGGCGAATAAATCCGAAACGGTACGAACTAGCCCGAATATGTTGTGTTCAGGAAATTTACTAAACGCTCAAATTAGCCAAACTAACAATAGGCCCTTATTAAACCTGTTTGCATCAAATAATAATTAACCGAGAAGAGTTTGTTGACCTGACTATGTTATAAAAAAACAGGTAGCTCCGAGTCGATACTGTTTACCAGAGGAGATAAAAAGTTCATTCAACACAGAGTAGATATTGAAATTTAAGATCTTACTTTCATTCTGTATTTGACAAAAACTGTTTATTAAAAATAGTTCCTACACAACGTTTGAATCATTCTTCGAAATGTGGACCACCGTGTCGGATACAAAGTCGTGCATTTCTTTGCATTTGGATTGTCATCAGGCCCAAACGAACTTCCTCTCTCAATGTTGCACATGATATATTATTACTTTGGATTGTCCTTATACAACAGCTTTTGACTTTCACATTGAGACACTTTTTTTTAGACCGAAATCATTGGTGTTAACAGAAACCCTCGATTCTCATTTGTTTTCAAGTTATCAGCACTATTTTGTTTTTCTTATGGGTGCCATTTAAAATTTTTGGTTAATTAGGTAACCCGCGAAAAGAGCGTTCCAATGAAGTACGACATGTCTGAAAAATCTTAATTTATACTAGAGATATTAACAGAAAATAAATCTGACTCTGGTAGGATATGAAATAAAATGACAGTGTGACAGAAATCCTAAGCTCTGTCAATATTGACATGTAAAAGTGGAACTGGTGAGTTAGTCACAACTTTGTGTTCTAGTCGTTGATAAGTAATCACTGTTAAGCGTCGATATTAATAAGTACTGATAATGGCACAAATTTACGAATGAAGAAAAGGTTGAGCTCAGCATTTTCCGGAAAGATCACAACCACACTGGACAATTTTTAATAGAATGATCAGAAATTTAGTGGACTTTGGAAACTTTGAACAAAAGAGACCTAAGTACCAGATTAACAATGCTGATAGACATGAAAATATTGTTTTACAAAACATTGCGAGCAATCCAAGCACATCAGTTCATCGAGTGGCTCAAGAAACTGGTGTTCCAAAATACAGTGTTCATAAAATGTTGAAGAACAACAAATGCCACCCATACAAACCAACGATTGTACAAGCAATAGTCACTATAACCGGAGATTACAATTTAGCAAGTGGTATCTGCAAAAATGTTAAGATGATGCTAATTTTCATAGAAAAACACTTTGGACTGATAAAACACGGTTTACCAATTGTGGAGTGTTCAATAGTCATAACTGTCATCATTGGTCCACTGAAAATCCACATACGGTAAATCAAAGCAGATTTCAAGTTCGATTTGATTTTAATATCTGGTGTGGTTTGATTGGTAAGGAAATTTATTGATTTTTTTTTTTTGGTGTTTCTTTTTCATTTTAGATGATCGCTTAATATGTCCTTTTATCTTTGGTGGCAACTTAACTGGAAATATATATATGGAGCTACTAAGGAACGAGATAATGCCCACCCTGAGACAAATGAATAACCCTGGGAACCTGCAAAACATTTGGCTCCAGCAGGACGGCTGCGTGGTTGATAATACTCGTGATGCGCAACCTTTTTTAAGAGAAAACCTTAATGAGAGAATTATTTCAAATAATGCAGCAATACAGTGGCCTGCGAGATCACCCGACCTCGCCCCCCTTGATTTTTATCTATGGGATGCCACTAAAAACGACGTGTTCAATTTTGAACCACCAGATTTTAAGAGAAAACCTTAATGAGAGAATTATTTCAAATAATGCAGCAATACAGTGGCCTGAGAGATCACCCGATCTCACCCCCCTTGATTTTTATCTATGGGATGCCACTAAAAACGACGTATTCAATTTTGAACCACCAGAGACACGGGAAATTTTAGAACAAAGAATGATGGATGTGCTAAGGTCATTAAATGCTAGGTTAGGTTTGAATGTGAGTGGGCCATACCGGTCCCTCCACCGCGACCATAAGGTCTATTGTGGCTAATGCTAACACATTACGTAGAGTTTGTAACTATGTTAGAACAAGGTGCCAAAGTGTGTGGGGCAGAATGTTGGCAATATTGAACATTTCGTTTAAGTGAAGTGAAACTTTTAATTTCATATTGGAGTTTAATTAATTGTTTTGTTGGTATTCCTTTTTTCAAGTATATCAGCATTGTTAACCTGGTACTTAGGTTTGTTTTGTTCAAAACTTTCAAAGTTCACCAAATTTCTGATTTTCTGTTACAAATTGTCATTTGTGGCACACTGTCGTTTTATTTCATAGCCTAC
This sequence comes from Tillus elongatus, assembly GCA_964006375.1. Taxonomy (NCBI): domain Eukaryota; kingdom Metazoa; phylum Arthropoda; class Insecta; order Coleoptera; family Cleridae; genus Tillus; species Tillus elongatus. The sequence continues at coordinate 50,241,304 of OZ023262.1, forward strand.
CAGAGTGAAATTTATTTTCTGTTAATATCTCTCGAATAAATGAAGATTTTTGAGGCATGTCTACTTAATTTGAAAGCTCTTTTCAAGGGCTAACTAACAAAAAATAAAAAATGACCACCATAAGAAAAACAAACGATAGTACTGATAACTTGAAAACAAATGAAAATGGGGGGTTTCTGTTAACACCAATGAATTTGTTGTAAAAAAAGTGCCTGAACAGTGTAAAAGTCCAAAAGCTGTCACATATGGCGTTATTGAGTTATCGAAGAAAAATTAAATCAGGAAATTTTATTTTTTTCTAAATCTCAAAATCGACGAAAGACAGGATGAATTAGAAATTATATTTGTTGTGAGTATCGAATTCCGCAAAACATTCCCGATTTGAATGTTGCTCTATCTTGTACAATAACCGATCTACCAATGGTGAGCATCGAAATGTGCATACTGTATATGGTTATTGGGATTCCAAATGGACCCTATTATCACCTTTTTTTCGGGCCAGTATCGCCGAGCGAAATCCCTGTATAGTAGAGCAACTTTTTTATTTGTTAGAGTAACCAAGTTAATGACTGTGAACACCCGATGTTTTTAGTGTACAATTACTACATGACTAGTGGTGAATGACTATGATTTTTTGGCAAGATTATTTATCATCGTATATAAAATGTAAATAGTATAATGATTTAACGTCTTTGTATTAAAAACATCTACTTGATGACTGTAAAAGTTAGACAAAATATTATTAACACACAACCTTTGAACTTTTCCATATAATTTAGATAGTAAAAATATTTGTGTAAATAAAAAACATAGATGGGTAATCAAAAAAATTATACAGTCAAACGATACATTATAACATCTTTGTATATCTTTTGATTTAAACAGAATTTATTAATTACTTTGCAAATGGAATTACAGGTCTTGTTTAGACTTGCTAGTTAAGATATTTTTTTCTTGCTAGTTACAGATTAATTTCAACATACTGGAATTTCAACATACTGCATGGTGATGTGAGCTGTTGTATGTATAAAAGTCGGTCAGTAGAGTGGAAGGAAGCTATCATGATGACCTTGTATAGAGGTAAAGCGAGCAAGAGTGATTGGAAGAATTACCAAGTGATAAGTTTGTTAAGCGTTTTTGGTTAGCTATTTGGGATTGTGTTGATAGAACGAGCTTAGAACCTGAATGGGGAGGGACATATTTGGGATGCTCAGTGCATGTTCATGATATGGAGTTACTGCACTGGACAAAGATTTTCACTTCAGCAAGTAGTAGAAAAATGCTCAAATTTTGGAAAGCCAGTATACCTTACGTTTGAAAACTTAGATGCGGCTCTATAACCTCGGCGCTGACCGAGTTTGTTCCATCCAAGTCCGTAGGCTGCGATGAGATGTTTCCGGCCCTGCTCCAGAAGAATCTGGATATATTACTTCACAATATAAGGGAGGTTTTCCCGGCCAGTTTACAATAACCGGCATGGGGCTATGTCACAAAAGCCTGGCTCCGGGTCAGGGGTGTTTTCATTATTAAACCGGGAAAGTAGGACAACACTGTGGTCAAGGCGTACACACTAATTAGCCTTACATCCTTTCTGCTAAAAGCACTAGAAAGGATAAATAGGTTTGTGCTGGGGGATATCCACAGGGATCACCTGTTATAAAAAACCAACACGCGTACTAGCGGGTGAATTCGACGGAAACGGCACTCCACACTATGACACGAAAAGTGAAAAGGTCCCTACAATATAGGGAACAGTGATGGGTTTTTTCAATGTTGAGGGGGCCTTCATAGAGCAAGGATGGATATGGCCTTACAGGACATGGGATCACCTAGGCCCCTTATAAGTTGGGTGGCAAGCATGCTGGGAGACAGGAGAGTTTGACCAACCTTGAGAAACCGTGGGCTGGACGTTGGGTGACCGGTGGATGTCCCCAGGGCAACTGCCTTTCGCCCCATCTATGGTGTCTGGTCATGGATGGCCTCATGTAACGGCTCTACGACAATGGCTTCTTTGCTCACACACATGGTGATGAAAGGCTGGTCTTAGTCATCAGAAAATTTCTCACAGTTGGCTGCGCATGCATGCAAACAGCCTGCAGTGTGGTGACCTGGGTCCCTCCGTAAACCCAGCGAAGTCGGAGATGATCATATCCACCAAGAAGATGAACTTGGAGGAGATCAGGGTTCTGGCTTTATGCGGGGTGGCTGGACTCCAAGTTATCATAAGGGTCGCAAATAGAACGAGTGGTGGGGTAGGGAGTAGCGCCGATATGGCAGTTGCGCCGTGTGACAGGGAGGGCCTGGGGCTCAGATCCTTCATTGGAATTACATTGCGATCGTCAGACCGAGAGTCCTTTATGAGGAAGTTGTGTGAACCAAACTGCTACCCGCAAAACTGGCCAAACTTCAAAGGTTGACAAGTCTGGGTATCCCCTGTGCTATGAAGACGACACCCTCAGCCGCTGCTTCCCATCTGTATCAGAAGCGAGGTTATGGCGTCGGATCTCAGAATATGCAAATGTTTTTCAAAGGAAGTGGAAAAGGAAATTCCAATTTTCACCATCAAGGTACGAAATGCGGATGATTATATTAGGCTGACTAGGACATATACCCTTAGAATCTCCAGCAAGGATCAATGGAGGGATAGTGAGGTTGCTTTCCAGCCTGCTAGCATCCTCTGTTTTACGGATCACGGCTGGAGGATCAGCACTCTTCCGGGGCGAGAATTATACATCGATGGCCTGGGGGTGCTCGAAAAGATGTGTTGAGCGCATATACCACGGCATTCGAAATGAAGGTATACGCTATCCTGTCTGTAGCTAATCGACAGGATATTGATGGGGCGCATCTGCCTCGTGATTCTTTGGAAAAATTACTGCCAGAGCTGGCGCTAAACCCAATGGCAATAAATTTAATTAAGGGTTTGCTGTAATATTTACTTGAAAAAAGTAAGGCCCTACGAAACGCCGTCCGATTATTCCCATCCATATATTCATTTTGCCATGACGTTGACCTTTTTAGAAGCCTCATCTGTCATCTGTGTTTCATTTTTTATTTTTATTTTGATAAATTTTTTGATCAAAACATCATATCATAACATAGCAACAGATCTTTATTTGTAGTTGTCATGATTTCGTACTAATTCAATTTTTATCTGTCTGAGAATGCTGTGAAGCAGCGAAACTATAGTCACAGAAACGTTGAAGAACATCCTAGAACTTCCAGAATTCGTAAGGGCCACTTGCTCCAGTTAGCTTACGCGCTGGCTACGTCCTTCACCAACAAAAACCAACAGTGAAGCCAGAGAAGTAGTCTCCAAGTCTGTATGTAGTATTTATTCTTTATTTCAATTTCAATGTTCTGATAATTCAATTACAAATGCCAGTTAAGCTATATTTTACTGCATTTAATAAGTAAGGGTCGCAAATAGAACGAGTGGTGGGGTAGGGAGTAGCGCCGATATGGCAGTTGCGCCGTGTGACAGGGAGGGCCTGGGGCTCAGATCCTTCATTGGAATTACATTGCGATCGTCAGACCGAGAGTCCTTTATGAGGAAGTTGTGTGAACCAAACTGCTACCCGCAAAACTGGCCAAACTTCAAAGGTTGACAAGTCTGGGTATCCCCTGTGCTATGAAGACGACACCCTCAGCCGCTGCTTCCCATCTGTATCAGAAGCGAGGTTATGGCGTCGGATCTCAGAATATGCAAATGTTTTTCAAAGGAAGTGGAAAAGGAAATTCCAATTTTCACCATCAAGGTACGAAATGCGGATGATTATATTAGGCTGACTAGGACATATACCCTTAGAATCTCCAGCAAGGATCAATGGAGGGATAGTGAGGTTGCTTTCCAGCCTGCTAGCATCCTCTGTTTTACGGATCACAGCTGGAGGATCAGCACTCTTCCGGGGCGAGAATTATACATCGATGGCCTGGGGGTGCTCGAAAAGATGTGTTGAGCGCATATACCACGGCATTCGAAATGAAGGTATACGCTATCCTGTCTGTAGCTAATCGACAGGATGTGAGGACGAGCGCTGAGGAACGTGTATACATTTGCTCGGATAGTCAGGCGGTCCGCGCGTCTGGAATCAGATCAATGCTGGTTCAGGAGTGCGCTGACGCTCTTGCGGAGCTGGCCAGGACAAAGAAGGTACAGCTTATGTGGGTTCCGGGACAATGTGGCATGGCGGGGAATGATCTCGCATGGCCGGGTCCCCAGCAGCCACTCTGTGGTCCAGAGCCTGCTATAGGCATAAGTAGGAAAGTGGTCTCTGATGTCCTAGATAAATGGAGTGAGGATGGCATGGAGAAGCACTGGAGGTCGGTCAGTGGCTGTAGACAAGCGAGGGATCGGATAGAAGCAAGACAATCTGGTTTCTCGGTAGGAGTCGTTTTGCGCTTCGCTGTATCATCGGGGTGATACAGGCCACTGTAGTCTTATAAGACACTTTACATTGGTCGGTATCGAGAGGGATCCCATTTGCCAGGAATGTAGTGAGACTGCAGAAATGTATTAATACTACCTGTGTGAATGTGAGGGTTCTGGGAGTCTTCGAACAGGATTGTTTGGATCAACGACTCTACAGAGGAGTCAAGTAAGTTCTGTCCAATGGAAGACGGCTGTGACCTTTATTTTGAGGTAGGGGAGGTTTGGTAATGAAACCGATGAAGAGTAGAACGTGGTTGCTGGATGCGAGGGTTGACAAAAAGGACCCGATGTGGCTTCCTTCCTGACGCTAGCTTCCCCCCTACGATACTGCTACTACTACTAGCAGCGGCGTACGACACAGGAGATAGCTAGATGCTGCGGAGTATTTTGAAGGAATGTGGCGTGGATGATTGGTTAAATCGAGCTATTAAATCGCTATATGACGGCAGTAGATGTGTGAGAACTAAGGGAAAGCTCAGTGACCATTTCACAATTAAACAAACAATGATGTGTGATGCATCCATCCGTATTCAACATATTCATGCACATTTATATAAAAGAAGTCTGCGTGGAAGTGGAAGAAATGCAGCAGGTATTAGAGAGACTGATGGAAGTAACGGATAAAATGAATCCACATGTGAATGCAGGGAAGACAAAAGTGGCTGTTTGGTGAATTAAGGCAAATCAGGTCAATGCAGATGTTGGATAACTGGAAGTTTGGTAGAGGAAGTAGAGGAATCTACAAATTTCGGAAGACTGTTTTTAAGAGATACGATCACAAAATATGGTGAATATCGGGATGAAGGTTGTTGCAATATTTGTAGCAAGAGGTCCACCAATAGGAACTTGAGATATTCCAATAGTTTTGGACGCCATATATTGTAAATGGCATAGACATGTCAGAGTGCATTGTATTGAGTAAGGTTTGCCATTTAACCATTACGAAGTATCCGCCTCAATAATGTTGAAATAGTAAAAATTTATTACGAAAATTCGAAATATGCACAGAACATTATGTACTGTTTATGGCAGTCACAATCGGTCTAGTGAGCAAACGATCGTTTCGAAACCAAGTTCAGTTTACTCGACCAAAAGTCACCTGTGCAAGAAGTACATGTAGCGACGAAAATACTGCTGCTGTGAGAGCCAGTGTTGCCGAAAACTCGAATTTGTTGGTGGAAGTTAGTTCTCAATCGTTGGGGATTTCTGCAATGACAACGTGGCGTATTTACGGAAGAATTATGGCGTATTTATGGAAGAATTTGAGTCTACACCGTTACAAAATTGTTGCCGCGCAAGAATTAAAATCGACTGATCATCGATTGCATCTTATATTCTCAGATTGGATATTGGAGCGGCTGGGAAATGATGCCAATTTAGAGAAGAAATCATCGTTAGTGGGAAGTTCATTTTTGGATGAATGGCTTCGTTAATAATCAGATAATGCATGCATTGGGCAGGCTCAAACCCACTCAAGAAAAGCATATCCATCCAAAAAAGTTGGTGATCCCGAGGAATCATCAAAACTTACTTTTCCAAGTTGAGCAAGGAGAAGCCGTTACAGTCAATGAGGAGCGATATTGAGGAAGCCACAATCTTTTTGTGGCTGGATTTGGAGCAAATAGATGAGATGTGATTCCAACAGGATGTCGTCGATGCCACGCAGCAATGACTTACTGTAAGAGAAGTTCAATGGCTCGATTATTTAGCAAAATGGACCTGTCAATTGGCCACCCTGCTCTTGGAATTTAACTCCCCTGGAACTTCTTCTTTAGCTTTACACTCATATACCACAAACCATTGGACACGTGAAAACAAACAGCAAAAGCAAAATTCATGATATTCAGCCGGATTTATTGAAAGTTCCGTTCATCGAACGCAAGACTGCAAACAAGGAGGGGGTGGGCATTTAAATGATGTTTTTGGAATAGCCTCAGTTTCAAATAATCATTAAAATTTCTAGTGTATCTTACACAGCTGGTTTTTATTTTTTAAAGGTACTACTCACTCAATTTCCTTCGGATAGTACTTTTAGTATTAGTATTTTTACATCAACATCAACAAATAGTGTTGAAATATTTAATGTTGCATAACCATATGTGATCCCATTATGGGTTTTTTACTCTTAGACCTGATCAGTATTTTCCCCAATGAAGTTAAAATGATTAAAAAATTTTTCAACAATTTCAGAACTAATATTATAGAGCCATGTCTTACAGAAGTATGTTTGAAAATGCTTTGGTTTGTGAAAACAAACTGTGAAACGCAAGTATTGTTAAAATTAGTTACTAAAAAGTAATTCAACATGAGTGACAGCTCAATTATCAAATGAAAATAAGACGTTACCTCATCTTTTATATCTATTAGCAACATATTACAAAATAAACACAATTGTAGACTAATACTGAAACATGTAAGTACCCATCTATGTATTTTCTAGAATATAATGCAAAAGTAAAATTAAATTATTAATGCACTTGTACATTGTACATGCTTTGTAAAATATAGTGAATGTTAAACCCGAATCTACAAAATTTACATCAATACTTCTGTACTACTAACTGTATGAATCTTAATACTTGTTACAGTAAAAAGAAGCCAGTTACATATACAGGGCGTTTTCATGAGTGGTTAGAAACATATTCTATCTAAATACATCAAAACAAGAATACAATTTTTTCAACATAAGAATCTGAAAATTCTTGCTGTCTAGGATACGTATCTGCTATCGATTTTTTCTCTGTTAGATCTACACATTTGAAGTTAAGATCTTTAAGATATTTAGCTCAAGTATGTATCCAAATATACCAAAATAACATTTGACATTATTTTAATGTGCAACACAATTTTCATCAAGGTGAGTTCTTTTTATCATTCACGAGGGTCGATCAATACGTACCCGTGTTTAAAGACAGGTGGCGTTGCGAAGGGAAGTTGACATTATCTATGTGTACTTACTGTCATCTGTTAAATGACACCATACTAAATTTCAGACTTATTCATAGGTTAGTTTGTAACGTTTTACACATTTATATTATGTTTCTATTGTGTGTGCGTTGTCGTCTTATATGGCTGAGATCGTCAGACATTTCGCACATTTTTTTCCCACTTCTTAGTTTGGATCCCATCTGTACACTACTTTTTTTAAATTATCATTATAACAGATAATTTATTTTCATTTAATAAATTTTAATGTTTTTTTCATATATACACAAAAAAGTTTTTTTTTAAATTATCTTCCTATTATAATTCTATTATAGGAATTATTAAAGCTTAATGACAGCATAGCCTACCAATTGACACACCTACTCCGTGGCTTGATCTTTTAATGTAATATATGTACAATCAGTTTAACCTAAAATGTATTTATTCTTTCCATAGACCCGCTTACTACTTAGATGATGATAAAAAAATTGGTACCTTTCATGAATTTTTTTTGGAAAGAATAGCATTGTTTACTCTAAAAAATGTAGGCGTAGTTAAATGGAAAAAATTGTTGAAACAAGGAAAACAAACAAATGTCCAAATTGTTCTTCACCTACTATTTGGCATTGGCTTATAGGAGTGTAAACAGTTTCTATACTGCTCTCAAAAATGTCATGACTAATTTGCTCCGCTTCAGTGCGAATTCTTTGCTGTATCCCCTCTAAATTATTTGGCCTGTTGAAATAAACTGGGGAACGCAGTGGCCACTCAATTTCTCCCCAACTCCATATCCATATTTCAGAAAATGTAGCAGCTAGATATTGACGGACATGTATACCAAAGTGAGTAGGCAGCCCATTTTGTGCAACAAAATATATTGATGGGGCGCATCAGCCTCGTGATTCTTTGGAAAAATTAATGCCAGAGCTGGCGCTAAACCCAATGGCAATAAATTTAATTAAGGGTTTGCTGTAATATTTACTTGAAAAAAGTAAGGCCCTACGAAACGCCGTCCGATTATTCCCATCCATATATTCATTTTGCCATGACGTTGACATTTTTAAAGCCTCATCTGTCATCTGTGTTTCATTTTTTATTTTCATTTTGATAAATTTTTTGATCAAAACATCATAACATAGCAACAGATCTTTATTTGTAGTTGTCATGATTTCGTACTAATTCAATTTTTATCTGTCTGAGAATGCTGTCAAGCAGCGAAACTATAGTCACAGAAATGTTGAAGAACATCCTAGAACTTCCAGAATTCGTAAGGGCCACTTGCTCCAGTTAGCTTACGTGCTGGCTACGTCCTTCACCAACAAACACCAACAGTGAATCCAGAGAAGTAGTCGCCAAGTCTGTATGTAGTATTTATTCTTTATTTCAATTTCAATGTTGTGATAATTCAATTACAAATGCCAGTTAAGCTATATTTTACTGCATTTAATAAGTGGACATGTTTGCCGGAAGTATTCAGCTTTGATCATATAACAGCATACGTTAACGAAAGTCTCTTGGGTTCTTCAACTATCCTGTTACCGCGAGGTCCGTTATTACTAATGGAGAACACCAGTGCCTAATTGGAGTTTCAAATTTTTAGCAATCTCATCAGCTCAGAATGGCTACATCATGACGGCAGTTTCACCAGCTCTGAATGGTTACCTCATCCTGGTAGTCTCGTCGGTGAGTGAAGATTGCAACCTGTGATGAGCACTGATAAGTACAACTTGGAAAACCCAATTCATCACAATGCAGTTTTTAGACCTCACGATTGTTTCGCTAAAAAAGTTAGCGTCATCAGAGGGATGAATAAACTAAGTGAACAAAGCCTAGAACTACTACTTATATGTTAGTTGCTATTCAAAAAATTCATTATTAAATTGGAAAATATTCTGATTCATGCAAAGATTTGTTAAATTTATATATACTTTGCAGACCGCTTCATCTATCTTGTTCATAATTAACAAATGGTCTAAATACATTAGCGTTCCTTTAAGGGAACACTAGGAAACAACGAGGTCACATCAAATGTCTCGCCTGCTCTAAATAGTCAAATCACCATAAATGAAGCTTGTTAATACGTTAGTAGAAGTTCCACCAGCTCTAAATGTTTACGTCATGCCCCAGACTAGGCTCTGGCAGCACCACATCAACAACAGCAAACTATGTCAAGTAAAATTTGCTTAATTTGGGTGATTTTCTTTATTTTTAATCTATTCTTTATTTTGAATCTTTAAAGTACTAAATATTAAAATCTTGAAACTTGCCATTAATTATCAGTTTATTTCAAATCGCAAATTCATTAACACTGTTAACTTTTGATAACTGATTTTATAATAAACTGTATAAACCCAATCTCTCTTTTTTATTGTCTACTGTCAATGCATATTAAATATCAACGGCAAAAGCCCACGTACTATTTGTTTATTAATTTATTTACTAATAATTATAGATTTCTTTTAAATTAGTTATATTATAATTTTCGTTACACTGGCGCCCGACGTGGGGCTCGAAGCTTCTCATAGTATTAAGAGCTATTTGCCTGTGTTTTGACGTTGAAAAAAGAAATTTTACCACATCCATTCAAATATATATATATATATATATATATATATATATATATATATATATATATATATATATATATATATATATAGTCTTCACAGACAAGTAACATTTCTTATTCAAGAGTCCAAGTTGACTTTAATATTTGTATTTGCTATAGCAAGCCACAAAGGCATCATTAGGCTACAATAATTTTTATGATAGGAATATATTAACGGAAAGATAATAGAAACATGTAAAACGTTACAAGTTTATATTTGGCAGCCAGGTGTTTCACACGTGTTTCGATACAATGGAAAACGTGCAATCTGTATTTCGCTTTTTATTTTTAGATACTTTTACTAAGGCTATAGTGTGTTCATTATTTACCGGCCACACTGTATATCTGGTTCTTGGACATTTTAAGTCACACTTAAAAAAAAAGAGAGAGAAACAGCTACTTACATAATATGTATAGGTACACTAGAACATTTTAAAACTTTGGAAGGCTTACAATTAAAAGACAGGGAATGTTAACATGTCTCATCCTTTACTCACTCTTGCTTTGGTTAAAAATAATGGTTCTTTTTCTTATGAATATACCTTACATAAACTGTTTCCCTTGTTTTGATGTCATATTTTTTTCTTAAAATACTACATACCTTTTTTTGTGACCCTGTATAAACGAGTCCAATTTAGAATATCGCCGAAAGATGCAAAATATACAAAAATACATTAGCATCTTCTATTTACTTATAATTGTATTTTTTCTATGAAAATTCGCCAACAACACTAAATTTAATTTTACTTTTGAGGGATAGGTACACAACCTTTGCTTGAATTGGTAAATAGAATGTTAGTAAACACTTAATAATGTAATAATGAATATGGAAAAATCTCTATTGGAAGTAAGAAATGATGATGTCTTCCTCTCCTCTCACAGCAAACCAATGTCTCTTAAAGCCCCTTCCACAGCTTCATCCTTTAGGACAGAAGAATAAGAACTAGCTACTGCTAAATCAACCAACAATAACAGCAACAACAACGACAACATTAACACTATACAGTCTTCCATGTACCCATTTTTAATTTTAAAATTAAACTTGTTAATAAAGCACAACATTTTCTAATTTGAAAAACACAAAGCTATAAGGTACAAGTTTTGTTTGCTGGTAAGCATAAGCTTTACTAACAAAGTTAGTGTTATCAAATGAATAAACTTAACAAAATGGAAGGTATATATATATATATATATATATATATATATATATATATATATATATATATATATATATATATATATATATATATATATATATATATACATACAGGCTGTTTCAAAAAACATGCACCATCGCTCGTGGGGCAATTCCTTACTAAAAAATAAGAAAAAAAGTTACTGTGCACATGGGCCCGGAAACGCATAGTTTCCAATATACAGAGAGTTGAATTTTAATTTTTTTTAAATTTTTTATAAATAATTTCAAAACCACTGGATTGATTTCAATGAAACTTGGAACTTGAAAGTGTATTATGAAAGTGCATATTTTCAAGTGAGAATCTGCTTACAACTGCGTCAGTGGCGTGCGTACGGGGCAACTGTAAAAATTCATTTGGGGAAAAATATGTGCGCCACTGTCTTTTTCCAATTTTGATACATCAGTTATGAAGCTTATTACATAAGCCACAAAAGCTGCCTCTTGGTATTTTTTCGTTCAGGGTATCCCCTAGGAGATATGATTAATTTTATAAAAAGGGGCAAAGTACCGATTCGTTGGAGTAATGATAATAATAATAATAATAATATATGTTTACTGCAACCATAAGAATATGAAAAACAAAACATACAGTAAACATTACAGCAATAAACGTGCAAATAACTAACCTACGTAAAACTTATTGGTGATAAACATTGAAATGAATATTACAAACATTGATAAAAAACGATAAATAAAAAATAAAAATAAAAAATGAAAAAAGTAATCGTAAAGACACCATGATTTTTCCAAACTCTTGTTTTTTGTACATTACTCAATTGACTTTAATAACAAAGCTAAAGAAAATGTTGAAAGTGACCACCATTAGCGTCGTTACAATTATTTAACCTTCTGCGCAAAGATCTTCTTACTCTTCTGCAAATATTTTTATCTTCTCTAATGCTGTCAAATGCATATTCTATTCTTCCCAACAATTCTTCTCGTGTATTTACTGGTGTTTTATACACTATTTCTTTTAAATGACCCCACAAATAAAAATCGAGAGGATTCAGGTCCAGAGATCGAGGTGGCCATGACACCGGACCTCCACGACCAATCCATCGGTGACCGTATGTGTTGGCTAAATATGTTCTTACAACTGCTGCAAAATGTGCGGGCGCACCATCATGCTGGAACCACATTGTACCATTTCTCATAAAAAGCGGTAGTAACAACGGCAAATCATTTTGTAAAAAGTTTAAATATGATTCATGGTCAAGACGATTCGGTTGAACAACAGGACCAATTATTTGATTTTCAATAATAGCAGCCCAAATATTGATGGAAAATTGATACTGCGAATTTGCAACTCTTAGAGAGTGTGGGTTTTCATCGGTCCATGTATGTAAATTGTGAAAATTTACGATACCTTTTCGCGTAAATGACGCCTCATCAGTAAATAGTACACGTTTAGAAAAATGTTGGTCGTGCCTAAGTTTGTTTAAGAACCACTGACAAAACATTACCCTTGGTTGAAAGTCTAGGTAGAAGTTCCTGGACACGTGTAAAATGATAGGGATATAAACTTTGATCCTTCAGAGTTCTGTGAACTGATGATGCCGAAATATTACCCAGTTCGGTGGCAATAATTCTCGTACTTGTACTAGGATCACGTTCAACTCTATTTAATATTGCCTCTTCAACTCGTACAGTTCGGCGGTATCTTCTGCGTCCAGAGTCAGCTTTTAAAGGTTTTAAAGAACCAGTTTCTCTCAAATGTCTTACAAAACGTGGGAAAATATTTTTGTCAGGAATTCTTCTTTGCGGATAAGTTTCCTGATAAACTCGCACAGCTTGTCTAGCATTTTGATTTGTTTGTCCATAAATTAACAGCATATCAGTCAAATCCGCTGAAGTGTACTTAATGAAAACCATCTTGAGAGGAGGAAATAATATTAATGAGCAGCTCAGTATCAACAAATAACTAAAAACGAAAATACTGCACCATATCAAAATTTAAAGAATAGCACGAAAACTCTTTTGACGCCTACAAAGCACTTCAAAATTGTAGAATTTAGAGAACTGTCAAAAATTATAGTTTCATGGCACTTTACGATTACTGTTTTCATTACTCCAACGAATCGGTACTTTGCCCCTTTTTATAAAATTAATCATATCTCCTAGGGGATACCCTGAACGAAAAAATACCAAGAGGCAGCTTTTGTGGCTTATGTAATAAGCTTCATAACTGATGTATCAAAATTGGAAAAAGACAGTGGCGCACATATTTTTTCCCCAAATGAATTTTTACAGTTACCCCGTACGCACGCCACTGACGCAGTTGTAAGCAGATTCTCACTTGAAAATATGCACTTTCATAATACACTTTCAAGTTCCAGGTTTCATTAAAATCAATCCAGTGGTTTTGAAATTATTTATAAAAAAATATAAAAAAAATTAAAATTCAACTCCCTGTATATTGGAAACTATGCGTTTCCGGGCCCATGTGCACAGCAACTTTTTTTCTTATTTTTTAGTAAGGAATTGCCCCACGAGCGATGGTGCATGTTTTTTGAAACCGCCTGTATATATATATATATATATATATATATATATATATATATATATATATATATATATATATATATATATATATATATATATATATTACTATCATAAATACCTGCGACAACAGTATGCAAATATGCAGGGTGTTCAGTAATTATGAGCCAAACTTCAGTTTTAGTTACCTTGGATGAAAATAAGGCCATTTAAGTCAACTTAGAACATTGCGAGATGTACGACAGGGTCGCTATTTCGGTGTGGAACCAGGTAGTATGTTGTCACGACAACTCCAAATAACCCAAAATGTTATAAAATAGAGATGGCAACCCTGTTCTATATCTCACAATGTTCTACCAAGCTGGCTACCATAGCCGTATTACTTCATATGTGTGTTCCCGCTGTAATTAGTATAGCGTACTGATAAGCTCTAATTAGAGCGAAACCGGTCTCCCGTTCTAATTATGGTGAGAATACATCTGGCGTTACTTAAGTCAACTTACCTCAGTACAATTTTGCTTCCTTAAGAAGTTATAGGCCTGAGAAGGAAAACATTTTATTACAGTTTTTTGACGATAATTCATTTATCTAAGGCTAGATGTATTCTCATCATAATTAGAAAAACAGACCGGTTTCGTTCTAATTAGAGCTCGTCAGTGTGCTATACTAATTACAGCAAGAACACACCTATAAAGTAATACGGCTAAGGCAGCCAGCCTCCTAGAACATTGCGAGATGTACATAGAGATGTGCCACCGGAAAGTTTCTGCTTTGGGAATGTTTCCTAAATGGGAATATTCCTGGAATATTTTCCTAAGCCGTTTATGTATTAGTATTAGTATATTTATTAGTACATAATTTTACAATGTGTTTTAAAATAAGCTTAATGCTTGTGCTTGCAATAAACACAATTTTGATTTCTGACTTGCCTAAAGGGAACTGCCAAATCTTGCTGCTGTCACATTTTAAATGTTGTTCAATATTCAATAATTTTGAACTTCCCCTCTACCACTAACAGTTGCACTACCACTCTAAATGTTCAGCTTTCATTTTACGACAACTTCTCCTCTTAAACCAGAAAATCCTTGCAAAATACGGATATCAATTACCACAGAAAAATTTCGACATTTTGATTTGACAATTAAATAAGTATCCATGTTCACGAAAACTGACAATTTTATTCAGTAATTAGAGTTGGGAATGTTTTCAGTTCCAAATATTCACTCCCAGCGATGTTCCAGAAGCAACTCTGCTTTCTGCTTGAGTCAAGCAAGCATTTGTGTAGTTCTGCTTTTCCGATTCCCCTTCCCCCGTCTATGTACCTCACTTGTTGATCGACCTAATTGGCTTGCTTAGGTTATTACTTTAGCTTTAGTATTCTGTCCTCTAGTTCTAGTCTTCTCTGTCAGAAATGAAATCAAATGTAGGTGAAATTACATCCGTTCAGTAGGCTGCTAACAGTGCTAACTGAGCTGCAAAATTTGCTCCCCCTGATTTATTTCACCAATATATACATACAAATATAAAACCAAAAAAAAGCGCTTGATAATTGTTTCAATAAATCAAAATGCAGTGACAGTGAGAAATTAAATTACAGTTGCAAATACTGTGAAAAGAAAATACAGTCAATAATGGAACAATAATGGAAAAAAAATGCACCAAAATGATAAAAAAGTTCCATAACAGCAAGCTGGTTCATATATAGATGTTAATGCTTTATAGGTTGGTGGATCTGCTCTTGCTGCCAGTACGTCTAGATCTAGATCTGTTGACATTGGCCCCGCTACCTCTTGTGACTGTGACTATGATGATGCATCGAATCAATCCCAAGCTCAAGTATCCAGATCCAGTACTTGTTCCAGCACCACAATATCTACGTACAGTCTTCCTCTTGATTGAGATCATTCATGGGTCACATAGATCAGCACGAACAAGTAAGATAATTTATCGTTTTACTGTTTCTAGTTTCTATTTAGTACTTTTTTATTATTCAGGATAAAATTGACCCCTTGATTTCCTGAGCTATATATGCCAGTGGAGTTTCCTGGTTAGTTATGGAACACCCGTTGTGGATAGAAGCATTACCACTGAAGACCATCATATAAACCACAATCCAGAAAATTGTTGTTAACAACCTTACTAGGAAAAGAATTTGCAAATATCAAACACGTAGTTGATAACGAGATAATGTCTACAAAACATTTGCACTTATTTCTTGATGGTTGGTCCAATTTAAGAATTGAAGGCATTACAATTTTTATTGTGTATGCTTCAAAACCTTTATTCTACTCATTTGTGGAAACCAAGAAAAATAGGCATACAGCAGAATATTTACTAGATCGAGCGGCTGAGATTCTGCAGAAGACTGGACCACAAAGTTCCTAGCAGTAGTGTTAGACAACGCATCTATCATGGTAAAGCGTAGACACATATTAATGGGAAAGTGTCAAAATTCAATTTGGGTCGGTTGTCCAGCCCATTTTTTTCCTCCCTTAGGGTTCTTACGTGTCTTTTTCGCCCCAATAGCACCGCAGCCTTTGGCTTATTGTGCATACCCTTTGTGTTTTCTACTCCACCCATTCCAAAATCACTGTGCCTTGAACTAGTCTACACAGCAATTGGTAGGGTGAAATTTTATATTGCTCTGTCTCCGGTCTAGGCTGACTGTAGATCAGTTGCCTTTTGCGGTCCAGAGCTTTACACTCACACAAGATGTGCTGGGCTGATTCCTCCCCCTCGCCTCAGAGTCTGCATGCCAGGTCCCCCTCGAACCGCCATATTTTATGCAGGTGTTTCTTGACGGCCATGTGTCCCGTCAAGAGTCCTGTTATGTTTCTGAGCTGTCCTCTGCAAGATTTAGCAGCTCCACAGCTCTCTTTGAACTGGGATCCTCAATTACTGACTTCCCATGTCTGAGCCCTAGACAGTCTACCCAGTACACCTTGTATTCGTTTCTGACCCAGGACCTAATGGCTTCCCTGGCAGTGCTCTTTGTCACGCCCAGAACCGGTTCTAGTCCCATAAATGGTTCTGTTGACCCTCTCTTCGCGAGACTGTCAGCTTCTTCACTGCCTTTGACCCCCGAGTGACCCGGTACCCAGATAAGGGTGACCTCCTTCTGCCCAGCTAGGTCGCTCGTCTCGTCTCGGCATTCACTTACCAGCCTGGAATTCACCCATGGGCTACTAAGGGCCTTAAGGGCTGCCTGTGGCTATGAGGATCCGCTTGTTGGTGTAGCCCCTCCTCTTGTTCTCCCGCACACAGTGCAGGATGGCTTACATTTTGGCCTGAAAGACCGTCAATTTGGGTCGGTTGAGTCAATAACACGTTTTGATAAAACAATTAAAATTGTTAAAACTATTAACCACTCTCAAGTTGTAAAAGCATCTTTTGAAGAGATAAGTAGAGAGAAAAATATTAACATCTCCCTAATCTTACCTGTAAAAACAAGATGGGGTAGTTATTTGAAAACCTTGGCAAATCTGTCAGCCTGTAAAGTAGTACTGCAGAATATGGCAATAAATGATTAGAAAAGTACAACCTTCTCCAAGAAGCTGAAACAAGTAATTCTAAGTGACAGCGTATGGTCCGAAATACAAAATCTGAAACATCCCTTAAAACTGATTGTGGAAACGTCAATTAGACTATAAGGTCATTACTTGGGGGTAAATTGAGTTTTTAGAGCATTCTCCAAATTGGCTGAACATTTGCAGATTTTTGCGGTTATCTTGGCCTTATTTTGAAGCACAAACAATAAAAAAATGTAGGAATTTACACTTCTGATACTCAATTCGCTTTTTTAGGTGAAAATGTGATTATTTTTGTTTTATCTTTGTTAAGTTTCATTGCATTGGCTTTGAACCATGTTTCTGCTTGTGAAAAGTTTTTTTCTGGGAAAGACCTTACTACATACCAAAACTAAACTTTTTAAGTTTATAGAAAATTGAGTTATTCAAATTTTAAGCATTTAATGAAAATTCACTACCATAACGCACTTGTTGCGTCCCGAACTTTTTCTAAGTTTTTCATTTCTGGAAAGTACATTGTTTTCAACCAGCATTTCTGCTTCTTCTATTACGCGATTAAATTGGTTTACCATGAGATTCTGTTTTCTCATGAGACTTGTGACTTCTGTGGCTTCCATTTTTTTCCATAACCTTTTTCTCTTCCCTTAGTAATTTAAAGAGAGAAGTTTTCGACGTTTCTTCTACTGAATCATCTTCAGTTTCTGATGGTCACTAAAAAGTCAAACTTTATCAAAAAAATCTTCTATTCTTGTCTTGATTATTGACTCGTTAATTTTTGAGAGCACTGGAAGTATTGGCAGCTGTCTATAGTTTGCACATTGGTGTACATCACCTTCTTTAAACACACAGATTCCTAGGGCAAGCTTTAACTCATCTGGAAATACACCCCCTTAAAAGCATCTGTTTATAATGTAACACTGATATAATGTAACATTGATGGGGGAATACGTTATTCAAATAATTTCAAGCTGCTATGGTATAGTGGGCAGGGTCGCCAACTTGTAAGTACCACATACGAAACCTTGTATTTAAAGTAACATTATCTAGCAGATCCAATAAAGTATGCTGGAGAAAATCTAAATAATCCTCTCCATTCAGTGCTGTTGGAAGTTCAAATGGTCCTACAAGGCTATTTTCAACTATATCAAATCAAACGTTTAATTTAATTTGGTCCTGAAGGTGACACACTCTCATACTGTTTGGGTTTTTTCAGCCCATGCTTGACAATGTTTGTAGTGAAAAATTCCCCTTCTTGTAAATATTGCCTCATCAGTCAGTAGAATTTCACTTAAAATGCATCATGTCTATTTTTATTTAAGATGGATTCACAAAAATTTGTTCTTGGTAAAAGATCACCTGGCAGTACGTTTTGGACTGCAGAAAAATGGTACAGGTATACACACCACTATCAACCTGAACCAAAACAGCTGTCATAACAGTGCAAACTGAGGTGTCCACCGGTTTTCGAAAAAGCAATTGTGTGGCCACTTAATGGCAATGTGATGGCTTATGTTTATTGGGATGGGAAGGGAATGTTGATGGTGGATTTTCTTTTTAAGAGCCAAACTTTTACAAGACAATGTTGCTTTAACTTGGCGAGTCAACTTTGCAAAAAAAAAAAAATATTCCAGAGGCATGCTATTTCATCAGAATAACACTATGACACACAAATCAACAATTTAGAGTGCCCCTCACTAGATCTAGCCACATCAGACTTCCGTTTCTGAACATAAAAAAGTTGGAGACAGCAAGTGGACTACTTATAAAAAAAAAACAGTCGTTGGCATACACACTTTTCCCTGAATACAATAAATATATATATATATATATATATATATATATATATATATATATATATATATATATATATATGTATATATATATATATATATATATATATATATATATATATATATATATATATATATATATATATATATATATATATATATATTGTATTCAAGGAAAAGTGTGTATGCCGAACTTTTTTCAGTATGATTCTAGTAATATGTAACTAAAACAACTCAGGTATGCAAAATTTCATTGAATTCAAGTTACATTACTACTTTTTCTTAGATTATTAACAAAGGCAATTTATCTATTTTATGTTGTACCTCTAGCACGATTAACCAACTAAAAACTAATTTTCACCTCACAAATACCTCAAAATGCATTAAAAAAATAATTGAAATTAGTATGCTTTTAAAATTAAACTAAACAAACAAAAATGTCTTATAAAATTAATGGTAAAAGAAAAAAAGAAATGAGTACTTGGAAGACACATCTACTGGATCCCTGAATCCCAGACATATAATGACAACATTTAACAATTACACTAATAAACATTACAATATATTATATAAACATCCGTTTAAACACCAATGTTGAGAAATTTTGCAAAGGTATGTGTAGCTACTACCATATTCTTGTTTAAAGAATATATTTTTTTTGGTCAGCATAATGAATTATTATTTTTTGAATAAAAACAATAGACCTATTTCATTCTTTGCTTATAGTTGTTCTAACTTGATAAACTCTTCTGTATTAAATATATATGTAGAAACATTCACTCTGGCTTCCCAAGCGTCTACTTCTACTGTGTGTATCTATTTTTGGACCAGCTTGTATATTGAAATGCAAATTTTGAATAGTTTATGACAACCCAACCAAGAAGACATTTTTGTGGTCGTTTTTTCATTAACATGCTTCACAAAAACCTTTACTGCTTACTTCCTTTTTGTCACAAAAGAATGTTTTACATGATCAATGTCTTCGCTGACAGATGATTAATATAAAAATTACATCACAATATGTTCAGCACTTTTCATTATTAAGTAGACACAAACAGCAGTTTAAAATAGATTTCATTAATAAGCATGTAAGGACAAAAAAATCGATATAAAGGTTATAAGTTGAAAATTTGCAGACCCTCATTTTCATATCATAAACACCCCCTCAAAGGTCTCATATAATCTCGTATACGCCTCTTGAAATATTGAAGGTTAAAGGTTGCAAAAATCAGTTTATTGCAAATATCTCGCTTCCTATGCCTCAACTTGTTAAATTATCATTAAATTTATGGAGCATAAAATTCTCTACAATCTGTCTTAACACTTTCTTTTATCACCAACAGTTTTTGAAATATCGTGTGGAGAGTCTGAGCCCGTATCCGTAAATAGGTCAATGCAATGTCAAATACACACTCATATGCGTTGTACAGCTTAAAAAGTTAATTATCAAAGAAAAATATCATAAATATTAATAGATTTATATAAACAGTGAGATACTCAGATCAAATATTTTAAATTACATTATATGTAATTATTTTTTATTTAAGCAGAAAACCTTTTTTGTTTGTTTAATAAATTACAAAATAATACATTTGTATATCTTCTGGTTGTTCAAATGCAATTTTCGAGTTGTAATTGTCATCTTCGTTGTCCGTTATATTTGGCTCCACGGCCTCAAGAATTTTGGGTACAAATATACACTCTTCATTTAAATAATTCGGAGACGAGCCCATTACATCAGAACATCAGCATCTTTCTGGATTGTTTTGAGCTATATTAATATTTTTCAATTGCTGTACGATACATATGCTGGTGTATTTGACATTGTATTGACCTATATGCGAATATGGACTCCCACTTGCTCTGCGATATCTCCAAAAACGGTTGGTGACAAAAAAAAAGGTAAAAAGTGTTGAGATATAGATTGATGAGCATTTTATACTCTATAAATTTTATAATAAATTGATGCGTACACGAGATTATACGAGACTTTCAAGGGAGTGTTTAAAATGCAAAACAAAGGTCTTTCCAAATTATCAGCTTATTACCTTTCATTCCGAGGTTGGATCCTTATTTCACTGGATTAATAATCTAAAAGTTTTGAATCAAATCTTTTCCACATTAAATGCAGATGTAGTCCTTCTCTGGTTTTACAAGTGCAAAGAAGAAAACCAGCATTGAGAAGCCAGAGAAGAAGTTTCTATTTAGTATGGGACCTTTTTAACAAGTAAAGACAACCACAATTAATGAATTGTTTCCACAGGTAAAATTAATTGGTCATTATGAAATAGGTCCATTTGTTTTTCCTTTTCATAAAAAAAGGGTCAATAACGTATTAATAGAAATAGCAGCTACACTTTCCTTTAAAATCAAATGTCAGAATACAATTGAGCAGTTTTTAATTGACTGGATTGAAATACAATAAAAGAGGTTTGCATAATTATTGTAAAAGATCCATTGGTAAACTTGATAAAACTGTTACAGATAAATGACCTAATAGAAACAAATATACTTTTTAAATCAATAACTAAATTACATTGATCTGAAAATAAAACACTTCAAAAACTTGTAAGACTGACTGAATGGTTTTCGAAGCTGAGCTAATCTGTCAATTACAATAATTAACTGACATGTTCTTTTATCAACGATAGCTTAGCTGACGAATCAACCAACACTTAAGTGTGAATGTTAAATACAGATTAAAAGAATTTGTCTCCGGCTTCACAAGTAATTTAAATAGAAACTGCATCGGCCTCAAGGGCCATTAGCAGGCTAACATATTCAAGGTTCCCACTAAAAACGGCACATAAATTTCTCTGACTTTTCCCTGACATGCCAAAATCTATTTCCCTGACTTTGATATTCTACAATCTACCCCCAAAATGTGCAACACACTACTAGAGAATACAGTAGGTCTTCGCCTCATGCTGGAAAACACACTTCTCCAAAATTATATTTATAAAACATACACAATTTTCCTAACAAATAAACGAAAACCCTACTTATACAAATATGCACCTTTCATGGTGTTTTAATTATTTATCATAAAACAGAAACAAATAATTTTCCCTGACATGGACAAAAATTCCCTGACTCTCAGTCAATTTTCACAATTTTTCCCTGACAAAATTTTTCCTTCTACAAATTCCCCGACTTTTCCCGGTTTTCCAGACAAGTGGGAACCCTCATTATATATTGTAATTTTATAACTTATCAACTTTGTGAAGATCATGACCACATCTGATATTACATATTATATAAAACTATGCGGATTACATTAGGTATTCGTTCATTCATTCATACATATATATACAAGGTGTTTCACATGAGAACCAACCCTGAGCAGGGACATGCAGGGGAACCTAAGATATGGTGATTTAACGTAACTTACTCCTATACTAATTGAACCCCTGGGAAGTTCAATGCCTTCAAAGTGGAGTTTCAAATTTCGAAAAAATCAATCTATGATTCAACCAAATTTGGTACACATTCTGAGTGTAGCAAGAGCACTAATCGATGGCAAGTTCCTACTTACTCTAACTCTAAACACTTTTAATTGAAGCATTTCAAAGGGTTGAATGGCTGAGATGCACACTTAAAATGTGACAGAATTTTTTAACCTGTTGGTGGATTTTAATATTTCACTTTATTTTAAAACTTTTTTTACTGTTCTAATGTTTCAAAAAACTTTATAGTTTTCAAGTGAAACCTGAATAACCAAACACACGTATTCTATCAATGTTACTTAAAAATAATCGAAAATTCAGTAGTTGCCTATGAAATTATACGTCAAACTTGACAATCAACAAAACAAGTGTGAATAACGATAAGTTATTAGAAAACAAAGCCACTTAAACAACAGAAATTAAAGATTTGCTACTGAAAAGAGATATAAATTGTTCAAAATGATCACCGTTTTCTCTCAGGCATAAATTTATTATTCGTTAAAAACTTGAAGTATACTCTTTCCAATAACTGCTGATTATTGCTCATAAAGTTCCATTTATTTGTAATGCAATTCCAGAATTCTACTCAGGGAGCAACTGGCAAATAATACACAAATTCATAACATCCTTCTTGGATATAGCTGTTATAACTACAAAGCTTTTCTGTTTTCCATTTGAATTATTTTGAAACTTTTTTACTTTGATATGTTCGGTTTCAAATGTAGGTTTTTGCTTAATATATTCCTTTACAATTTCTTCTGACACACTAGGCATAACACGACAGATATGTAAACCTTACGTTCCACACCTGTAAAACTATTGCCTCCTTTCTCATCAGTCACAATTCCAGTTCCAATTGTTTTTTTCATTGTGTGCTTATTTCATCTGTTTCGAACTTTCTTGAATTCATCAGTTTTGTGATTATCCTTTATTTCCACACGATCTGGTTCTAATAGTTATCATATTATACCAAGGGTATAAATATATGTTTATGCCCGAGAGCGACGATTTTACAAATCCGAGGGCCTCCGGCCCGAGGGCATACACCTCTATTTGTACCAGCGGTGCATACAAAATTTTATGTCATACTAGTCATACCCAAACAGTGAAACATGAACCACCGTTTGCTGAAGGCGACCTAACTATCACCGGATCTTTTCAGAACTGTCAATTTTATGTTAATTCGAGTAAATAATGTTAATTAAATATTTACATATTTCTTCCATTATCTGTAATTTCATTAATAAAGGTTATTAAAGAAGTCAAACAAAAATTAGTTGTTTTTATGTGCGTGCGGGCCATAAAGTGTACGTTTTGCCAGTGCGGGCGATAAAGTACACTTTATGGCCCGTAGGCATAAAGTACACCATTATGTAGTTGGTAACTAAGCAATAAAAACACAATAATGAACTAGTATGACATAAATTTATTTTTTTACCCATTTTTGCTCTTTGCTACTTTTCCAAATTTATATTTGGTTGTGGATCTCTACTTTTGGAACTGGCTGTAACTCTACTGTATAATTTATCATTATTTTGCTTGTTATCAGAAGTGTTTGTGGTCAAAGGTTTTTTCTTTGTTTACATATCCTACCTATATCTTTTTTCTTGACTGTTTTGATTATTACCATGTTATTTCTCTTCTAATAGGCTAAGAGTTTTATGTAGTATATTCTGACTTGCCTTTAATTCTTGAATCATATCCTCCTTTGCTTTCAACAATTCCCTCAGGAATTCTCTCTCACCTTCAATTACTGATTCTTTTAAATTACCTTAATCACCGTTTTCACTTTCACAGCACTTAACCAGACGATGCCGTAAAAGGCTAAATCAGTTAGAAGAGAAAACAAGTAGGAACCTGTGAAGCGAGAGAAGTCCCTACGTCTGTATTTAGTATGAAAAGATTTCCCTAAGTAATAACAACAAAACTTAAGTGTTGGTTAAAGCTATGATAGCGTCATAATTAGCTCCAGATATATCCGATTGTACCAAAATAACATTTATTATTATTTTAACGTCCAAAACTGTTTTAATCTAGATTAATTTGTCCTAGCACATGTTACTTATACCTGCATAAATTCAATGCAAATATACAATTGCAAATGGATAGATACTAGAAAAAGCTAGTATAACCTAACCATATTGAACAAGAAAATAATGTTTAACGTTACTTTGGCAGTGGGATACATACCTAATGAATACATCCATTAAGGTAACTGGCAAATTAGTGGGTCAAATGCAAAAAATAGTAGTCATGTTATGACAAATAATCAGTTAAAAATAAAATAATTTTAAAAGAAAAAAATTAGATCCATGGTTGTAACACACTCATAAAACATATTGTTTATTACACAAGGTGAATCACCGGGAACTACATTGATTGACTATGGGAAAAATTCATTGATTGTTGTTGCCCTTACTTGGTGAAACTTGTTCATACTACATACAGACTTGGAGACTACTTCTCTGGCTTCACTGTTGGTTTTTGTAGGTGAAGGACGTAGCCAGCGCGTGAGCTAACTGGAGCAAGTGGCCCTTCGAGTTCTGTATGTTCTTCTATGCTTCTGTGACTATAGTTTGGCTGCTTGACAGCATTCTCAGACAAATTAAAATTGAATTAGTACGAAATCATGACAACTACAAATAAAGAGCTGTTGCTATGTTATTGTTTAGTTATTTTATTGTTGTAACTGTGATAGTTATCATAAGCTAGTTCTATTTTTATGTTAAATATTGACATACATCACATAGACATTTTGAAAACCTCATCTGTCATCTGTGTTTCATTTTATTTTCAATTTGATAATTTTTTTTGTTCAAAACATCATATCATAACATAGCAACAGATGTTTATTTGTAGTTGTCATGATTTCGTACTAATTCAATTTTAATCTGTCTGAGAATGCCTTCAAGCAGCGAAACTATAATCACAGAAGCATTGAAGAACATCCTAGAACATCCAGAATTCGAAGGGCCACTTGCTCCAGTTAGCTCACGCGCTGGCTACGTCCTTCACCTACAAAAACCAACAGTGAAGCCAGAGAAGTAGTCTCCAAGTCCGTATGTAGTATGGGAAAAACATCATCAGGAAAAATCTAAAAATTTTGTACTGTACTAATGCAATTGTGGGACACCCGACTAAAATATTTTCAGACTAGTGGTATTTCAGGCTATACCGGAATTAGATGTGAACTTCCTTATTTCAAATTGGACATCCAGTATATTATGACGTTCTGAGATTCTGCATAAAATTATGAATACTTTTTGTGTATAATATCATATACCTAAGTCTTCTTCATCTTGAGATATCCAAATTTTTAGTCATAATTGATGTTTTCAGACCGGAACATATTGATGCTTTTCTCTCATACATAGGACATAATTTGTTACTTTGGATTGTTTTCCTTGTAGATGAGGACGTAGTCTAACAGCATGAAACAGAATGAAATTATTAAATTTATTGATACAGAGTATTGAAAACAGAAGTACCAAAATTAAGATAAAAAATGTCTATAACTTTAGTTTTTCAAATGGAAAGCCGCTATTTTGATTAAGCATATTTCACATTAAAATCTAGGAAAATTTTGTACGAGGTTGTTTATTCAGAAAAACGTAGTTTTTGAAATATTAGCAATTTTATATTTTTCTATTACAATAGTGACTGTTTGATCTCACTTTACTTGGCCACGATGACGCTTATAATACAACTGTCAGGCAGATGCTAAAATAATGTGACTTGTCTATAATTCCATTTTTTTCCAAAATATTTGAAGTTGTGTTGTACAACCAAATTAGTTCATACCTAGAGGATAACAATTTACTGTCACACTCACAATTTGGTTTTAGGAAAAATCGATTTACATCTCTAGCAGTAAGTAGCCTCGTGGATGATGTTTGCATGGGCTTCGAGAGGGGTGAGCATACCTATGCACAGTTTCTCGACTTGTCTAAGGCATTTGACCGTGTCTCTCATGATATTTTAATAAACAAGCTTCAGTTCTACGGCTTCGATACCGACAGTATCACTTTTTTAAAATCATACCTGGAAGACTGATCTCAGTTTGTGTCAGCTAATGGTGAAAAATCGCCTACATTAGATCTAAAACATGGTGTACCACAGGGATCGGTCCTTGGGCCTATTTTATTCTTGATATACATCAACGACCTACCAAAATCAACTGACTTGGGTAATTTTGTTCTATTTGCTGATGATACGACTTTTATTTTCTCAGATCCAAACATCAATACAGTACACTCTACCATTAGCAGAATAAAAGATGTCTGTCAGGATTGGTTCTCGGCAAATCAGCCAAGCTTGAACAGCCTAAAATCGGAGTCCTTATTGTTTTCGTTAAAGCACAATCTCGTCATTGGCGCTAACACCGAGCCTGTGAAGTTCCTAGGAGTTATAGTCGACAGCAAGCTGATTTGGGACTCACATTGCATCTATGCATGTCAGAGGGCATCCCGTGGCATGTTTCTCCTGCGGAGTCTTTTGGCCAAAGTCTCTACTCCCACCTTAAAAAGTGCATACTATGGATGTGTGCATAGTATCTTAACTTATGCCATTCTGGTATGGGGGCACTCACCACACTCTGAATTTGTTTTTGCAACCCAACGTAAGGCAATCCGAATCCTGGGCGGTTTGGGGTATAGAGATGACTGTCGTGGTCACTTTAGAAGCTTTCAGATACTTACAATACCTTGTGTCTATATTTTGCAGTGTCTTTTATATGTTAGGTGCCACGAATCAGACTTCACTAGGCACAGTACCATTCACAGTCATCTTACGTGCGGTAAAGATACCTTCGCAGTCGATTTCATGCGCTTAAAAAGAACAAGGAATGGAACCAACCACTATGGAATGAAATTTTATAACAAACTCCCTGATAATATAAGAAATTTACATTACAACAAATTCAAGTCTGCCATTAAGAACATTTCGATAGGCAATGCTTTTTATTCATTTAATGAATATTTTGCTTATCGCATAAAATAAACGCTCCTACGCCATGCATGGATATTGTTGTATAGCGGGACTTTTGTTGATTTGTTCTGTTTTGTGCTGTTTTTTGTTTTGTTTTTTTGTTTGGATGTTAATCCACATTTTTATGTTTCTGTATATTCATGCAGGTTTTAATTGTGTGTTTTGACCTATGCTGCTGATTTGTATGTATATTTGTGAATAAGATGTATGTTATCACTTTTGTGATTTCGTTTGTACGCATAAGTACATGACCTGTGTAATGCACCACTGTGCAAAGACACCAATAAACAATTATTATTTTATAATTATTATTAATTGCCTCAAGCAACCATGCCAGGATGTATAAATTATTATACAAATAACGATTATTTAAATTTATTTATCATTTTTGGGCAATGTAATAAAGTTATTTCAGGAACATGTGAAATATGTACGAACTGATATCCACAAAACTAAAACAAACACCATAAACAGTTAAACAGAATATTGAAAACCTCAGAAATTTGGGATCAGTCAGAGAGGCAGAGAATTAAACCAGTCATAAACAATGAAAATACTGAAATTGCATTTTTCGGGTACTTTACCCCATATCTGACAATATCCACAAGGCAAGTAGCATTAGAATCAGGAGTATTGAAATCATCAGTTTTGAGAATTTTACAAAAACACAAGTTTCACCCATATGCATATTCTATAGTACAACATTTAAAAGAAACTAATTTTCCAAGGAGAGTAGAATTCTGTGAATTCCAGGTAATTCGGTCACAAGAAAACGATTTTTTCTTGGATCATATGATTTGGACTGACAAACCTAAATATAGAAAGAATGAAATTTTCAATATACACAATTCACATTACTAACATAATTTTCAAGAGCCCCGGCAATTAAAAGTTTACTGTGTTATATGAAACGACAGTATCATGGCTCTACAATTATATCGGGAAAATTTGAACAGTAACTTAAATATTTTTTAAATGCTGCAAATAATAAAATACTTTTATTAACTTATAGGCGAGAGCTATTTCAACATCTTGAGTGATTCTGAAGTTGAGTATTTGGATAACTTGCCACTGGCTGATTATAGAAACCTAATCTATCAACGTGATGGAGTACCTCCACATAATGTCTATTTAGCAGAGGTGTGCGACGCTTCGAAATTTTGAACCGAACCCGAACTCGAACCGAACCTTCGGTTCGAAAATATGTTCGCACTAGCGATGTTGAAGTAGTTCGAAATATGTAATTCTACAAAATAGTTCGAAGTTCGTTGCTCAAAAATATTTCGAAATTTAACTTTACGGGCATTGAACGCTGCCAAAGGTAGCGAAGTTGCGGCCCCGTTAACTCAGTAGCGGAGCTTTTAACTCGTTATCGGTCTCATTGAGTCGCTAGTGTAACTTTAAAGATTTCACTCATGCACATTTTTGACAGTTGGTGGGACACATTGAGACACGCCGGAGCCATTTAGCAATCACAGTGCTTTTTCTTATATATCCTAGCTTCCCAACACCTTTTTCAGTAACAACAATATGATGGTGGTGTTCAAAAGCGATCGGTAACGTAAATTTTTAGAATTTGTTAGGATAATTGCAGATTGGCTTTGGAAAACACTGGTTTCAACATGCTTTATTTCACAATGAGCCAAAACAGTTAAATATTCACAATCAGGAGACAGTTCAAATTTTAAATGCTTATTTTATACATATCGTGCTCACTTTGACCCCTCTCAATCTGTTTGCTAAAACTGCCTGGCTAATACCAAACAACAACGTATTTATAGTTGAGCTTATCTATAGATCTAGAAATCGAAAAAAGTTTAAAATATTTTTTGTTTTTGTATTTCTGATTTAACGTTGACCCATTTCCACAACGATCAGCACCAGAACACATTTTCACCCAATCAACCTGCAAATTTGTCGAACCCTTCCTTTTTGTAAAAAGAATGGGAATCTTTTACATATCAAATATTGTATGGTACAATATTCCTAAATTTTGTATTTAAGGAAATGATATATTAACACTGAAAAATTTTGGGTAGTTCGATGTTCGATTTTGAATTTCTAAGAAGTTCCATTGTGAACCTTAGACATACTATTTCAGAGGTTTGAAGTTCGAGGCAACATATTTGCTTGGGTTCGTTCATAGTTCGGTTCGAACAAAAAATGGGTTCGTACATGTCTACTATTTAGTCAACAATTATCTCCAAGACTTATTTAATGATCAATGGATATCCAACAAGGGACCTATGCTTTGGCCACCACGCTCCCCAAATTTGACAGGATTGGCATATTTCATATGGGGTACAATAAAAAACCAAGTTTACAACACCACATTAACCACCATAGAAGACTGCATCCTGCAAGTCAGAACAGCATTGAAAATCTCAATCCTCTGTCAATAAGAAGGGCCTCCCATGAACAATTGCTGCATAGATGCGAAATATGTCTGCAAGTTAAGACATCAATTTGAACATTTACGGAAATAATTTTTTACTCTTTTTTTAGTGAATTTTCTTTAAAAAATTCAGTACTCAGGTACTGATGCCACTTTTGAATTTTGATAAAATTTCACCAAATGAGCGCTAGCTAGGCCCCTAGAACCTATATCCAGGGTCAGTTCTAATTTATATATATATATATATATATATATATATATATATATATATATATATATATATATATATATATATATATATATATATATATATATATATATATATATATATATATATATATATATATATATATATATATATATATATATATATATATATATATATATATATTACACGTATCACATCGATAACTAAAAAATAATGAACCAATTTTGATCAAATTTGCTGAGTACCTTCCTTTTGCAAGTGGCTTAGATAAGTTGGTTAGCCAGAAAAATCGGCCCACGGTTTCCCGGAAAATTTTGTGATTTGTTTCGGAACAAAATTATATCTCCGGAAATAACAAATAAGGACAACCAAATTTGCTATGCGTGTTTGTAACATAAACAGTGAATGATGTACCAAAATTTACGTTTGTAAGTTTAGAAAAAAAAGGGGGGTTTTCCTCAAAACGTCAAAGTCGCGATTTGAAACGTCAACAAATGGCAACATTTAGGCAAAAAAAAACCTGAAACAAATACATATTATGTAAAGAAAATGTCTTTTTTTAAATTATTTTTTTATTTATTCATTTTTTTATTTATTTCAACAACACACTACGAGGGCTCACAGCCTAAATACTATCGTACCGTGGGTGTCGACAAGGAGGAAAGAGGCAACTTGTTAATTCTGGACTTGGAAGTCCTCGGGACAAAAGAGCGGGCATAACAAGATGTTCTATGTCTGGTGACCTGGACAGTAAAAGGGTGCATTCCCTCTGTTACCCTGGTAGATCTGTTGGGGGCAGCAGGTGGAGGAACTATGGAAGAAAGCTCCTCTGAGCAGTGCCCGTGCAGGTATCTATAAAAGAGAGAGAGGGGTCACCAACGGCACATCGGTGGGCAAGGGATGGCAGCCTATGGGTGAGGGTAGGGTCACTGATGAGACGTATAGCTCTATTCTGAATGGAATTCAGGATAGCGAGTGTAGAAGCGGCAGCGGCATCCCAGATGTGGGAGCAGTATTCAAGGTTTGGCCTTATTTGTGAAGTATATAAGGTATAGAAAAGTCAAAAGTATTTGCGAGTCAGGAAGAGGAAACCTAATTTCTTAGCAGCCGCTTCTGCAATTGATATGATATGTTGGTGCCAATTGAGATTTCGATCCACAGAAATGCCAACAAGTGAAAAGGACTCATTACTTTGAATAACTTGGTTGTTCATTGTGATGGGTCTAGGGCTGCTGTATCTCTTATGAGATAGAAAACAAGACTCAGATTTGGTGGAGTTGAATTGTACAAGATTTCTACTTCTCCAGTCTAATATTTTTTGGAGATCCACAGAAACAGAACCCTCTATGAGTCTGCGATCCTCATCTAATTGGGCTAAAGAGACAGGCTTAGAATATTGTATATTTGAGTGGAGGGTGCTGTCGTCTGCGTAGGTGTGAACTGGGTTGGATGTGCTAAAAAGGAGGTCATTGATGTGGAGAAGAAACAAAGTAGCGGCTAAAGCTGAACCTTGAAAAACTCCCGCATTAATTTGATACAGTTTAGAGGAATGGCCATCCACGACAACAGAAATGCTCCGGTTGGAGAGGAAATTTGCTGTCCAGGTACAGAGTTTTGATGGTAGGCTATAGGCCGGAAGTTTATTAAGCAGCGCTGCGTGCCAGACCTGGTCGAATGCTTTGGATATGTCTACAGCGACAATCTGGGATTCACCGTGTAGTTCCATAAACTTGTTCCAAGAATGGGTGACAAAGGAAAGGAGGTCGGCAGTTGATCTGCGCTGACGGAATCCATTCTGTCTCTCGTGGATTAGACTGTGTTTTACAATAAATTTTAGTCATTCAGTGTTTATATACTTTTCCATCACTTTGGAGACGACTGAAAGGAGAGAAATAGGCCTGTAGTTGCTAGGAAGCGCTTTGGATCCTTTCTTGGGGACGGGTTGTACTCGAGCAGTTTTTCAGTTACTAGGGAATCTCAACAAGAGTGTTTTGCGAATCCTAGGTTTCAGCTGCAACCACCATTGCCGTTCATTTTACAACACCTTTGGTTTTAGTGGATATCAGTTCGCAAATGTTTCACATGTTCTTGAAATAACTTTATTACGTTGCCCAAAAATGATAATTACATTTACATACTCGTCATTTGTATAATTAAAACGTCCTGGCATGATTGTTTGAGACAATTAAAAAGCAAGTGACATTAATTTAGCACCGGCCTGACAGTTGTATTGTAAACATCATCGTGGCCAACTACAGTGAGATCAAATGGCCACTATTGTAATAGAAAATTGGTAATACTTTGAGAGTAACGTTTTTTTTTTTGAACAGACAAAGTCATACAAAATTGTCCTGGTTTTTAATGTGGAATAAGCTTGAATAATCGAAATAGGTGCTTGTTATTTTAAAAACTAAAGTTTCCGCAGTTCTCTCATCTTAATTTTGGTACTTCTTTTTCGAACACCCTGTATCGATAAATTCAATAATTTCATACAAAGACTGTTAGACTACGTCCTCATCTCAAAGGAAAGCAATCCAAAGTAAATAATTATGTTGTGTTTATGAGAGAAAAATATCCATATGTTCCGTTCTGAAAATGTCAATTTTGATATAAAAGTTCGAATATCTCAAGAAGAAGACTCAGGTACCTGAAATTATACACAAAAAATATTCAGAATTTTATGCAGAATCTAAAAATGTCATATACTGGGTGTTCAATTTGAAATAAGGAAATTGATATCCATTGCCGGTATAACCGGAATTACCACTGGTCAGAAAATAATTTAGTTGAGTATCCCCCAATT
This sequence comes from Tillus elongatus, assembly GCA_964006375.1. Classification (NCBI taxonomy): domain Eukaryota; kingdom Metazoa; phylum Arthropoda; class Insecta; order Coleoptera; family Cleridae; genus Tillus; species Tillus elongatus. The sequence continues at coordinate 50,274,118 of OZ023262.1, forward strand.
GCATTAGTAGAGTACCAAACTTTATGATTTTTCCTGATTATGGTTTTCCCATAATCAATCGATGCAGTTCCTGGCGGTTCACCTTGTACTTGCAAATATAAATTACAAAAGACAATCTGTGTATAAATGCTGCGAACAGGACACTAGTTTATGTACAAAAATAATTCGGAATGAATATCTATAAACAATAAATAAATAAAATACAAACTGTGTATGCAAAATATCCCTTGCATAATGTGTTAGTTACCCCATGCAGTTAATAAGTTACCTTTAACCCTCATAGATTATTTACAAACAATATTTACATGAAATGTAAATAAAACAGGTGGTATTTTATAAATGTTTAATTTGGTAATATACAATAACAATTATTTCAACTGGCATACAAAGTTACAACAATGCTTTAAAATTCATACATGATATTAACAACTTTTTTTTTTGGTATTGTCTTACAGTAATATTAACAATAAAAACGGCAAAATACTGGCAAAAATATAGCTAAGAGTTAAACACAATCAACAGAGTGATTGTCATATGACAAAGTGCTAAATTAGTGGTTTTAATAGATGGAAAAGAATTAAAATGCTATATATCAGGTTTTACACCAATCAAATCGTCAATTATTTCTTTGTTATTAATTAGGCATATTTCAATCACGATCAACATTAAACAACATGCCAACCATACATTTATTTATTTATCTCAATAAAGCCCAACAGTACACAACCAGTAACAGGGCCACTAATTTAGTAAGTACATTACAAAATACAATTCGACCAAAAAAAAAAAAAAAAATTATAATAATAATTTATAATGCTGATGAAATAAAACAAAATAAAACCAATGGACTGACACCATAACTAATTTCAGACAAAAAACAACAATAAACACAAAAGAAAAACCTAACCAGACTAAAATAAACCAAAATCAAATCTAAAACAGTCAGTTGACATAAATAATAGACTAAGATCACATAATTTGGAAATTCTATTGGGAATTCATCTAACCGGCAACAGGCAGTTGACAGTTTTGCTTCTTATTTTGCAGGATGTTCTGGTTCCACCCCCACCTCATCACCTACAGCCGCCAGCCTGGCTTCGGGTGACATCACAATGTTTTTTGTTGATGACTTTACAGATGATGAAATTATTACAGCTGCTAAGAGAATTAAGGCTAACATGTCCTGTGGACCTGATCTAGTTCCTGGCTTCTTGGTGCGCAACTGCTTATATGCTTTCCTGACTCCACTAAAGAAAATTTTTAGACCTATTCTTAGATCTGGAACATTCCCCGCGATTTGGAAGCTGTCACGGGTTTTCCCTGTCTTCAAGGCAGGGGATAGTGGTGATCCATGAAACTATCGACCAATAGCCATACTATGTGTCTTCTGTAAGATTTTCGAGGCCTGCCTTTTTCGGCGAATACTGTTTCACATTAAAAACAGACTCTCTATTTCTCAGCATGGTTTCATTCCAGGGAGATCGACTGTAACGAATTTAGTTGACATTACACAGTTCATTGCGTCCGCTCTTGACCGCTCTTCACAGGTTGATGCTGTGTATACTGATCTATCTAAGGCCTTCGATTGTCTAAATCAGTCTGTTCTGATTGACAGGATGAGGGCTATCGGATTCTCCGAGGGCTTTGTTGAGGTTGGGGAGCTTCAAATCTTACACCTATCACGTAAGTTCGGGAGTGCCGCAGGGTTCCATACTCGGTCCATTACTGTTTAATATATTTTTTAATTTATTGACCCAGTTAAACATGTTTTACATGTTCCTTTTTTAATGTATGCAGATGATATTAAGATTTTCGCAAATATTTCGAGTGTTGATGACTGTTTGCAGCTCCAGAACTGTCTTCAGATCCTTGATGAATGGTGTTATCGGAGTGGTCTTTTTATGAATGTTTCCAAGTGTTGTGTGATGTCCTTTACTCGAAATAAGCACACAATCACTTTCGGGTACAATATAAGAGGGCTTCCACTTGATCGCCCCCGGACCTTGGAATTGTTTTTGATGGTACTCTATCTTTTAAACCACACTATGAGCAGACTGTCAGTTCCGCTTACAAAACTCTTGGGTTTCTGATAAGAAACAGCAAAAATGTCTCACAGACTGACACCCTCCTCCTGCTCTTTGGCTGTTTGGTTAGGTCCCGACTTGAATATGGCTCAGTTGTGTGGGCTTCTACTTTTGATATACATGTGGCAAGCCTAGAATCAGTGCAAAGGAAATTTCTAAAATTTCTTAGCTTTCGTGAGGATGGTCGATATCCGTCTATTGGTTTTCCTCAGGAAAGTTTACTTCTTCGCTTTAGTCTGCAGAGTCTGTCGATGCGCAGGCAGTGCAGTTTCATTATATTTTTATACAAACTGGTTAATTCTGTGTTCGACTGCCCTAGTCTGCTTCAGAAACTTAATTTCAATGTGCCTCGTATTGCAGCACGTTTTCCAGGCACATTCTATCTCCCGACTGCTCGTACGCGCTTGCTGCGAATGTCTCCAATTTACCAGGTGTGCAATGATTACTCTGTACTGCAAGACTGCCTAAATATCTTCTCATGTAATATATCAAAGATAAAAATGTTTTTCAAAGAGATCTAATTTGTGACTCTCTTTTGTATAGTTTGTTTGATTATTGTTTGTTATTATGTTTTGTGTATTGGCCCATCCTTAATTTGGCTTTTAAGCTGTTGGATGGTATATGAATAAATAAATAAAAATAAAAATAATAGCTATACCTATCATTACAGAACAATCGTTGTTTCTTACAGTTGTTAATTGATTGTAAGTCATCACTAAATACATCCATCCACCTCTGAGGAAAATATTTGTAGCTGTGACAAACTTTGGTCATCAGTGGTCTCAACAACATGCTAGTCCTAGTAAGTGGAAGAGCAAACAGTCTCTGTAACTTGAATAACACAGAAGGAACACTGAAATGCAACCCCTTGACCAGAGCTATACAGTCGGCAGCATTGTGTAGCAACCCATATAAACACTCAAACCATTAATTGCTCGCTTCAGCTCCAGACTCTGAAGATTGCAAATATAACAAAATTCTCAATCCCTGTTCAGGAAAGACGCCAGCCATGACGTGGCACAGGTACTTAGGGGTCATTCATTCATCACATGACGTTTTTTTAGCATTTTTTTTAACATCCCCCTCCTCCCTGATGATACGTGATGAGGTGTAGGTTAGGTTAGGTTTGTTTGTGAGTGGGCCATACCGGTCCCTCCACCGCGACCATACGGTCTATTGTGGCTCACGCCTAATAGTTTATATTTCACCCAACAAAGCCAGCCTCCTGCAGAGGTCGATAATCTTCGTGGGCGAAAGTTTGTCCAGATCCTCCGGAGCAAGCTTTATCTTGCCAAAGAGCAGGTATCTAGTCCTGTCCGCTGCCGGACAGGAACACAGCACGTGTCTCGTGCATTTTGCTGTGCAAGATGTTATCCCCAGCACCGGTTCTGGTCCGACAAAGTCCCTCTGGGCACCACTCCTGACAAGCACGTCGGCAACATTGCCATCATGGTCCGAGTGACCCGGTATCCAGACCAGCGACACCTCATTACTGCTGCCTAGTTCGTTAAGGGCAGATTTACAACTCCATACCGTTTTTGAATTACACCGGTAGGAACCAAGAGACTTTATTGCAGCTTGGCTGTCTGCATATATCTTTATCGATTTGTGTTTGCACTGGTTTTTTATATTTTACCTTGCACACATCTCGATGGCATACACTTCTGCCTGGTGTATGGTTGCGTACTTGCCAAGGCTAGCTGATAGTCTAGCATCGGTGCTGCCCCCATATGCGCCGGCTCCTACTCCCATATTGGTTTTGGAGCCGTCAGAGTATCAGCAGAGATCGGCTCTCAATAGGGTCGTTTGATTTCGTTCCCAGTCCTCCCTTTCCGGTAGAATGGTCTTGAAAGACAGATCTCTACTGATCTTTGTAGGCATCAAGTCTGAGACCATTCCCAGAATCTCGTGACCCTCAATGTCATCGAGGAGTCCGGACCCTCCCAGACTGATTTTCTTCGACATACTGTCGGCCGTTTGTTTTAGTCTGTACGTTGTCCACCTCGCCACCCTCTCCAACCATATGTGAAGAGGTGGAATATTAAGGAGGACCTCCAGAGCGACTGATGGTGGGGTGCTTATCGCTCCCGTTATCATCAGACAAGCTTGTCTCTGTAGATGAGCCAGTTTGGCCCTCGCGGTACCACAAAGTGCCTTAGGCCACCAAACTATGGCTCCATATGTTATCATTGGTCTGATAACCACTACATAGAGCCAGTACATCTGTTGGGGGTTTGTTCCCCAGTTGTTTCCACAGATTCTCCGGCATGTCCACAGGGACAGTTTAGCCCTACGGATTACATTCTCTAACTGTATGTTCCAGTTGAGCTTCTTATCTAGGGTGACCCCCAGATATTTTGCTTGTTCCGAAAATGGAATCGTTTCCCCCATAAGAATAGGTGGCTTTAATTTGTCCAACCTTCTTCTTCTGGTAAATGGAACAATGATCGTTTTGCGGGGGTTCACAGACATCTGTTCCCTCCGGCACCAATCATTCACTACATTTAGTGTCTCCTGAAGAGTACTTGCTAGTTCCTCCTCATATTTGCCCCTAACCATTATGACTATATCATCAGCATACGCCTGGACCTTAACCTCCCACAGTCCGAGGATAGCCAGCAAATCGTCCACAAAGAGAGACCACAGCAGGGGGGATAGAACTCCCCCCTGAGGGCACATTAGAGATGTCCCCGCAGAACCTCCTCCAGGATTCCCTCTTAGCTTTTCTTATCTCTTTGTTGTACTGTGTTAGAGCGGTTCTATATTGTTCCCAGTTGCCTGTTGTCCTAGCACGATTGAAGAGACGTCTCACTTCTCTTCGTAGTTTTTCGAGGTTATTGTTCCACCAAGTAGACCCTCGACTATCTTTTTTTCACTTTAGTGGACAATTTTCATGATATGCTGAGACCACAGCTTCCCTCACCTGTTCTGCCGCAATCCCAATCTCTTCACGATCCCTCACTGTGGGGATAGCGGACATGAGCTGGGTGGAGAGGGATTGCTTGTACCCCTCCCAATCCGTACTTGACTTACGTACCTTTAAATAAGTATGCGAAGTTTCAAAACTTTCGGATTTTTCAGGAGGTTAAACATTGTTTTGACTGGACTATACCATACGAAAGAATGAAAATTATTTCAATAATATTCCTGAGAATGTTTTATTTTGTAATAATGTAAAACTTTCATTTTATGTTCCTACATTATCATCAAATAATTTAAAATTATTCATTTCAAAATTCCTGTTTTTCTTCAAAATTATCAGATAATGCTTAAGATGTATATACTCGCATGCAGTGAAAATCATCGCCCGCTGAGGTAGACATTCCGCTTCATTGGTTGCCCCACTTAACAGGTTAAAAAAAAAGCATGTGAAAGGGCAGACTAATTAAAACAAGAAGAAATAAAATCAACCAGTATAGCACTAAATGTTTTCTTTTTAATATAAGCAAGAATTTCTCTTAAATGAGCTAAGATAAGGCACATTGACCTAGTTGCATATTTGTGGTTAGGATTTAAATAAATTGGTAATTATTGTGTGACTGAAAAATGATGTAAATAATAAAAACCAGTAAACAAGTTGTTTATTAGGTGACTTCGATAGTTTTAAAACCTGATATATAACACATACTTTTAAAAGCAAACAAACAATCGGTAAACACAGAAAAACCTTGGTAAGTCTGTTTGTGTGCTCCTAAAACTGGTATTAACAATCTTGTTACATGGAAAATAACATCAGCAACCGAGTTATTTCAAAGTGAGATGTTAACCTTAAAAAAAGGATAAAAGGCATGCAACGTGCGCAATATTATTTAAATTAATCTTAAAAGTTATAATCTCCATGTTAACTGTGCTATTTAAAACATGCAAGAATCGAGATATTTCTAAATACTATAATTAGGAATGTGGCATTGATAATCAAGCTATCATTATGACTTGTTATCTTCGATTTTTACCTCTACTAAATTTTCTATCATGTTTACATATTTCTTGGCAGATCTAAGAGTTACTAATTTTTTATATGTGTAAACTATCAGAGGATCCAAATCTGTATTATCAAATTATAATAGAGTTCTAACTGTAATACAGTGTGCCACAGGAACACAATTCCACCCTCTTCTTTTTTTTATCATTCAACATGAAGTTTCTAACTTAATAGTTGGAAAAAAACCTTTTCTTTTTATACAAACTTTAAATTGATGTATACCCTCTTTCTTTTTACAGTTGTTAATTCTACCTTGGATAATAATGAGCAACAATGCAATCACTTCAACCACGCAGTTCGGCAAGTCATCATGAGTCTGGAGTTAGTAGAACAGCAGAAGTACCACCAGCTTCACACCAATGAGTACTAGTACACCCATAACTCCGCAAGACGAGGGTAGATACTTTTATGGAGAGCAATCGCTTTCCTTGTGCCGGTCCCGCCCCCAGAAAATAATGAGGGTCTCTCCTAAGCATGCCTCTATTTTAACTAGTTTGGGGGATATTCTTTCTTCTTTTCAATATTTACCATCTGGCCAATATTTTTACCCTTGCATTAGCCGGCCAATATTTCTTGTACTATCCAACAACTTCTTTCTAATTTCTTCCCTTAATAATCCAAAGTAAGGTGTAGGACAATGTGCTGACGGCTAATGGGTTATAAACGGAAGCAAATCTATCACTAAGTGCACCAAACATACCCTCTCGTATAAGTGCATTACTTAAACATGTAGGGTTCTGTTCGAGTGAACCCTTTTTCCCACTCGCTACTGGTGAGATGAAAATGGACACAAGTAGAAACAAGAGTATAAAACTAAGAATGCCATAAGCCCTGAAAAGTAGATGGGCAGTCACGTGGAGAAGCCAACAACATTCGCAAGAGGCAGCATAGGTGCGATTCCCGCTAGCAGGATAAAACTGCCTGAAGGATAGGATGTTCTTCACACCAAACAGCCGGGCGCACCAAAATGACCCAAAAACAGTATCAGAGGCATTTAGTGGAAATACAGCTCTTGAGTCATTTTAATTGGCTCTTCGGCTTGAGTAACATCCGATCCTTTAGGCAGTGTTGCCTTGCTAGCGTAAATCACACCAGACTATTAACAGCTTGAAAAAATGACGCAGGCAGGTCATGACTCCATAAGAACCAAAAAGGTAATCCAGGACAAACTTGATCACTCAAATAAACATTAAAAACCAACAAAAATATCTGAAACCTCAACAGTATTATAGGCATAACTTAAATAAATATTATTATGCATTTGATTGTTTCATTTTAGGTGATGTATCACTTTTCGTTTAAACCTTATAAGGTGTAAATGAAAATGAAACAATCAAATGCATAATATTTATTTTTACTGAAGTTCCCTGAGTGACAGTCTGTCTTAAGGGTGATATTCTCAAATACTACAATAGTCAATGCTGTTGACAAGTGACATCTGAGATGTAATGACAACTACTTTGAGGTTAGAACCACAGAACACAAGCTATTAGAATAAGGTCCAACAATTTATAGATAAATTGACAGGCAACATTCTTTCATCCATTTCGAAAGTTTCACTTTAAGTGGCGGGCTATTCAGATTTTGACCGGTCAAAAACGTCCAGGTTAATATCTGAGATTTTAACTGGTCGAATTCTCTGTCAAAATCTCATATACCAACACCACTCGTTGCCCTCCACACCTTTACTGAGGCGGACTTCTCGATGTGTAGTCTTCAGGGGATTCTACTGGTTAATGACTGAGTTATAGCTGTATTTTAGGACATTGTTTAGTGGTATTTTGGCCCGTTCTGTCCTTGTATCTATAATTTTGCTACCCTCTTATGCTGCATATCCGAGGCATAACCGCTTACCGCTTCAGTAACTTATGTTTAGAATAGTTTATATTCTTCCTCCATTTATTTTACTTTGTTATTTTAAAATCCAACGTTTAATTTTAGCTCGAATCTTTAGAATAATTTTTAATTTTGGTATTCAATTATAGACTCGGTAATTCCTCTGTAAATATTTCCCCAATTATTTGTAAATAAAGTGTACATAATAATCAGTTAATAAATGATTTAACTCCTTTTGCTAAAACTCCCTTTAAAAGATTCACTCTATCATTAACTAAAGTTATAGATGCCAAAGGCATCTCCTAAGCCTTGACCCTGGACAAGGTCACACAAGAAAGTCGGGAATTTCGTCAGGTCAGGTCGACTAAAACTTTTCGCCAAACAAAACACGGGCCGTCACTCACTAGAGTCCACTTTCTCCACTGAAATTCACCCTAGCGTAGGCTACGCCCCAAAAGCAACTTAGTAAGGTGACTTGGTCAAAAGACAAGGCTCCTTGGGAGAGCCGACTCTCTCAATAATTTTCAGCACTGGCGCCCAAGTTCACGATTGTAACCAATCTGAGAACAAATTATAATTCGTTAGAGAAAAAGTTTGTGTTGCAATAGTATAACATATTTGGCAACAGAGTGAGACACATGGATGTCATTCAGCACTTTCAAATCTAATTTAAGCTATGGCCATTAGGTTAAAAGATGATTAAACAGTATGAAAAGAATAGTAATGAGATATTTTATCTATCAAGTTTAAAAATGACATATTGAATGATAAAGAGAAAAGGGGTTATAGCATTTACTGTAACACACTGCATACTAATTAGGTTTAAGGCAAGATCACTGGTCTCTAATTTTACTAACTAAATAAAATACTTTTTCAACGTTTATATTATCTTCCTAATAAAATAGATATACTTCTTTGTCTATAGTTTATTAAAAAATATACATAACAAAAAACAATAATACTTATTACTGGTTACAAGAGAGATCTAACTTCTAATGCGCCAGGCCATAATAATGACTTAATTATAATAGCAATACTTTCTACCGTCTTTGGATATTGTTCTGGGTAATGCATTAGGAAACTATAAGATCACCTGGCACTAAACTTAAACAAATTGTGCCGACTTAAATATAAATATTAATAATACTCTCCATATCTGTACAACATCATCAACAGTGAGTATTTATGAGTAATTGATTCTGTTTATAGCAATTTGTACCCTGTTTTCTGTATTACCTTAACTAACATCTTAGGAAAACAGCCTAATGCTTAAGCTTTTTTTAGTAACTGCTAAACATTTAGAAACCTTAAAGAAGCATCACTCATTAACATATGGCAGGCAAAACTGATGCTCAATTGTCGTTTAAGTCCTTTGGTGTGTGCACAAAAAAAGATGGAAAATAACCAGGTAACAAAAACATGTATTTACAAGTCAAGCACGTAGTCACAATAAAAAACGACACCAACAGGTGCAACAACGATAAAAAAAATGCGAGGAATGCAGCTGACATCTGGACTAGATTTGGAAATTCGAAGGATTACGTAAATTAACAACATATCATAATAAAATAATAAAAAAATTGTGTGAGCTTTTGGCTTCACAACAACTATTAATCTTCTTTGTAATTAGTTTTGTCTAACAATGCTGTAAAGGCAAATCTGGTTGCAGGAAACATCAGAAGTAGTTGTAAAGTCAGAAGGAAATCATCTACATCTGTATTTGTTAACTCTCTTTGTTCAACAGTAAACTAATATTTGTAATTGTAAAAAGTTTTACATGAGCTGATAAACTTCACCATAGTTATAAATAAAACAGTGACTAGCAAAAGTTTGTCTTGTTTTGTTGCTAGGCAACCAAGTTTCCAATGGTTATTTATATAAAAGTTTGACAGCTTTTCTAAGACTCTGTTATATAACTTTGTTTACTTGTTTTTTCATAGTTTAGTTCTTGATGAGTACCTTATCATACGAGCTTTATACAAAAATGATAAAAATTGAAAGTATTTGCGTATGTAGTTTTTCATATATTGGAAGAGGCTATTTATTTATGAAATTTATGCTGTATACATGCATAAGCAACAGCTCTTATGTCAGACATTCTGTGTAATTAAAAACTGCGAGAAATACAAAAATAAATAATTAAAAAATAACACTTTATATACAGGTGACGCATGGTAGCTGCCCAATAGAAGTTGAGAGAAAATTAATAAGGTTAAATTTATCAATGCAGGGTGATTTTCTGGTTTCTGGAGAAGAGCTAAAGATATCAATCTGAAATTTTTATTATTACAAGCAACATCAGACACGGTCAGTACTTGGATGGGTGACCACACTGTGTTGTTGACAGTGGCAGCTCGTGACTTTGGGAGTGGGTGAAGCTAAATCCGCGCAGCCCCAATGGGGGGGGGGGGTTCTGCGCCGCAGATAATTTTTTTTACAAATCTTCAAGGTCACACGTTCTCCTGGCACTTCAGTATTTAAATGAAAAATCCATGTGTACAAAAATATAGACTTTCACAAGGAATAATTTTCGGAATAATGACCACGAATACTTGATGAGAGGAGATAAATACATACATTTATTTTTGTTTACCTTATTTTTGTCACACTGTACACGCACGCACACGGTAATATAATACAGTATGTATAATGAAAATCTGCTAATGGTGGGACGAGCTACAAGCATTTTTTTTCAAATTCAAGGCACTTTTTTTATAACTTGAAATTTTGTATCCAATATTTTATTATTTCAAAATTATTCTTTTAGAGGTGATAATAAACAAATCAATTCCATCACATGAAAAATCCAGCTTTTCAATGTCTGTAAATGTGACACATACCGGATCATTTAACGGCAACATAGTAAAAATAAAAATACGTGTCTGACGATCCGACTAAATCTAAATAAACGACAGAAACTAAGATTTGAAGCAGGCTGCGGACTCTGCATCACTTTTGTGGCCACAATAAACACCAGTTCAACAGTGCGCGTGCCGTGCCATGACAACCGTCGCATGTAAGCGATATGGAATTGACACCGCGTTTGTATATACACAATTATGGCTCAGTTCAGTCCTCAGTTGCTCTGCAATAGTCTCTGCTCTGCAACATGTCATACGCTGCGTACCATAAAATACTATAAAAATACATTAACTGCTGCGCAACGTAACTAGACATTTTTATGTGGTTGTACCAAGTGAATTTGAGAGAATGAAAAAAAATAATTATGGTGGATTTTCAATAAAAAAGTTTAGCTTCAACCAAAAATATAGGTGAAGCAGCGCTTCACCAGCGTCACCTGATGAGCCGCCACTGGTTGTTGAATGCCCTCAAAAGACAATGGCGCACCGCCGAGTACATTTGCCAATCAAGTTTCCTCTGGAAAACAGGGACACCCAGGATGAGTTTAGAGTATTTACTCATTTGCTTTATATATATATATATATATATATATATATATATATATATATATATATATATATATATATGTGTGCCACTTAAAACTCCTCAACTGGAAAATATTGGAATTAAAAAAAGCTGATACATTTCAACTTTGTTTTCAAGGGCGACACATGATGCCATAAGTTTAAATTTTGGTGTCTTGGAACATACCCCTTAGACAGGGGCGTAAAGTACCCTTAAATTTTAAATGACACTCTATGTTGAGTGACACCTCATTTAAAGCTTTCTCAATTCTGCTCGTGAGAACATATTACTTTTTTTGAATTTGTTTGTATATGGAATTAGCCCAGCAAATCTTGTGCGTGTAAAGCTCTGGACCACAAAAGACAGCCTAGACCGAAGACAGAGCAATATAAAACTTCACCCTACTAACTGCTGTGCAGACTAGTTCAAGGCCCAGTGATTTTGGAATGGGTGGAGTAGAAAAGACAAAGGGCATGCACAATAAGCCAAAGGCTGTGGTGCTGTCGGGGCGGCAAAGACGCGGACGAGCCCTAAGAGAAAAAAAAAAAAAAAATGGCAATAAAATCATCAATCAAGAATAAGACAAAATACCAAAGAATGAAAGAATGTTATTTAATTAAATGTTCAAATTGTTTTCACTCTGCTTCCATACAATTATAAAATCTTTGCTCCACTTCCGAAAGAACATTTCGAACCATTTCGGGCATTATCTGATTATTTTTTTAAGAATTCTCAATAAAAATATTTCTTTTATGATTTTTCGTTTGTCTCTTAATAAACTCTATCAATTCAACTTTCTTACCTGTCTTACTTTAAATGTGACAAGTAAATACCCCGTAAAATGATCACAAAGTCGATTGAATTCCAATTCGTGAAAATGGTCTATGAAATTGCTGAAAAAGTTGAAATAATTAGTTTGTTCAACAAGAATGACAACTGTGCACGACTGGCAGCACAGATTTTTAATCACTGTCAGCCTGAAGAAACACTTTGCATCGGTACGTCTTGAATTTAATGCATAAATTTGGAGAAACTGGATTGATTGCAACAGAAAGCATCAACGTGAGCAGGTCATACGTAATGAAGGTAATCAGGTAGCTGTCCTGGCTCACATTGCAATGGAACCAAATTTGAGCCTCAGGAAACTTGCAAGTACTTCAGGAATTTTTGTAGCTAGTTGCCGCTGAATCTTAAAAAGTAATAACTATCACCCATACAAAATTAATTTGGTACTTAATGAAGATGATCCTGATAGCCGCTTGCAGTTCTGTGAAGAAATGAGTGATCATACCAGGAATCCAACCTTTTTCTACTCAATCTATTTTTCTGATGAATGTACGTTCCAACTGGATGACCAAGTCAATCACCATAGTTGGAGTGATGAAAATCCAAACATTTTCATGAAAGTCATATGTAGCATCTGGCCAAATTCAATGTTTGAGCGAGCATACTAGGAGACCACCTCATAGGGCCTTCTTCATATCGGGATGGATGGAAATACGAACCTGGATCCACTGGAAACACATATCTACCCAATGATTGTCGAAGTATTGGAAAATGACAAGGCTTTGGCAGAAGAGGATCTGTGGTTTCAGCAGGATGGTGCTTCACCACATTATGCCGCAACTGTGTGTGATTTTCTAAATCAGAAATTTCCTAATCATTGGATTGGACGCAGAGGTTCAATTGAGTGGCCTCCTAGATCGCCAGTTTTAGCACCCTTAGACTTTTTTCTATGGGGACACTTGAACTTGAAAATTTATGCAATGTGACCAAACTAACTTGAGGAGGTTCGTCAGCGAATTGTTGAAAAAAGTCGTCAGATAACATGCAACTTACTTTAGTTAGTAATCGTTTTACTATACCGTCATTTAGGAAGCCGACCTTAATCCATTAAGTGGAGAGTCTATTTAAATAGATCTTACAGGTAGCGGGGATACAAATTCTAAATATTATATATTTTATACCAATGTTACACTAAATATGTAACAAGAAGCCTAGATATAATTTTTGCTGTTGTTTGGAGGTTTTAAAATTTGCGAGGTCAGTGGCGTGGCATTAAAAGTCGGTTCGTCTTAGAGTTCTACAAATAAACAATTGCATTCGGAAAATACTATTTTCTATCGCGTTTATAGTTTTACAAGATCTTTTTATGGTTCTATATCATGGAATATCCGAAAAGATTGTAAATCTATTTGTAAAATTCCCTTCTTTGCAGACAGCTTCTTCACCTGCCAAGCACATTATTGTGCGTGCCATTGTAATGGCATCTTCGATCATAGTTTTACCTATTTACTATAGAATAAATCAATTTTGATGGTTTCTTCTTTGCACAATAGGTGACAGTAATATATGGAACTCAGATGCAAAGATGACATATGACATCCTTCCCACTGTAGCGCTCACTATGCTTTGATGTCACATGACATTCTCCCCACTGAATGGGTTAACTTTAGGAAAAAAAGCGGAATTTTTAATCTGATGCAAACAAACGATTTGGAGTAACCTTTTTATCTAAAAAATATGGGAGTGCCAAGGCTACTGTAGGTGCTCATAAAAAAAAAGGAAAATAAAATTAAGCCAATGGTTGCCCTTACGTTTGCTGGTGCTGGAATGCGAAAATCGCTTAGAAAATGAGAATTGCATAGAATGGAAATGACATCGTACAAGTGGTTTTTAAAACAAGGAAGGAGTGATCCAATTAGTGGTAGTATTTTGAAAGGAAAAGCCATTTCCACAACAAATTTAAGGAAAATCAATCTGCATTCACAGCTAGTTTGGGATGGTTACATAAGTTTAAAAGAAGATATGGGATATGATTTTTAACGATATCTGTCGAAAAATTATCTTCCCTACCCGGACTGGTTTTTCCATTTTTACAAAAATTAGCCAATAAGATTAGAGAACTTTGTTGGCAGTCGCGTCATAGGGCCGTACTTTTTCGAGGATACATTGACAGCAGAGCTATAACTTCATTTCTTGCAACATGAATTACGTCATGCATTGAGTAACATTTACCTGAACGCTGAAAATCCAGCAATTCCCAATAGCTCTTCGTGATTTCAGCAAGACAGAGCACCGCCGCATTATGCAAGACAAGTTTGTGAATATCTCAATTTTGCATTTCCTAATCGGTGGATCGCTGGATGGTGTAAAGTAGGATAGCCTGCAAGATCTCCTGATTTGCTCCTCAGGACTTTTTTTATGGGGCCATGTAAAACTGTGTAGACAGAAACCAGACAACCTGCAAGTTCTGCAGGAAAGAATCAGAACTACGATCAGAGCAATTAAACCGGAAACTATTTCAAATGTTTTATTAGAATTTGAACGTAGGTTGTTATTGTCAAGAAGTTGCGGGTGAACATTTTGAGCATTTACTTTGATAATAAAGTTGTATATGTTCACTATTTTTACAATACAAAATTTCATATTTCCGATTTCAAAAATATTTTTCTCAAAATTTTCCTTATATAACGTGTAAGCAAGGTGCTTACCTGTTTAGGTATAAATTTTATTTGAAATTTCTCTATACATAAATGTTCAGAGAAGATGTAAAATAATTACTTGGTTGGATCTAAAAAAAAGTTTATGAAAAATCGCCACAACAAATACTTCAAGCGATCCTATAATACGAAGGACAAGATAGGGCTTTGAACCGTAAGGGTTTAGTCGGGAGCTATAAGGGGTTATATGAATTTGAGAGCTGTAATTAAGCTAAGTAGTCCTTTTCTAAGATTTGGAAAAACCTCCCACACCATTCTGTTTAGATAACTGTAGAATTTTATTTATTTGGATCGAGAGTTGTACGTTTAATTTTAATTACGGAAACATATGGAATAATTGATTATTTACAATTTATTGTGCCGTTAAAATATTTATCCGTTTAAATTTTATTTTGTATTAAAGCCATTTTAAAACTAGATGCGGGGTTTTATTCTTAGCATAAGACTTTCTAAACTAGAGTTACTTTAACAGTCCTTTTAAGATGATTGTGACGTGTTTGTCACTCAGTATACACTAAGGCTGAATATATAGTAAAATTTTGGGGATTCGATCCCAGATGCTCGGTTTTAGTGTTCCAAATAAATTTAGGCAAGACCTCCCTTGAACGTCGTAAACCTAAATATTAGTTTCAAGGTAAATTGGGTGGTTTGTTGAATACACGTTCTGCCGCTCGAACGTTGCCGATTTTTTTAAAACGTACCTGATTAAATAATTTCTTAAAATTTAGAAACAATAATAATTAGAGTTTACAGTCATTTAAAATCTTTGTATTAAAGAAAAGCAAAAGGCACGTAAAACCACCCCATTACAAACGTACAAAAATTATATCACCATGTTGGCAATTCAATGAGGTATTAAAATTCGGAGAATTGGGGATGCTATTTGAAAAAAGCATTGATGACGTCACCATTCTTTAGAGCGTCACTCTGTCTAATTGTCATTATTAGTATGTCAAAATATGGGCCATTTTAAACAAAATTGACTTGTTTTTTAGTTTGCTCAAAAAAGTCACTTTGTGTTTTATTGAATCTATTCCTTACTTTTGAGATGCTCTGTGTATGAATATGTACTTACTGCTAAATATGAATAAAAGCTATTTTCCTTTTACATGGCATTTTATTAAGATCTGACTATTCACTAACATTAACCATTCGAAACTGTGAACACCTTCACCCCCTAATTGGTTCACATTATATAGACTACTGTGATTCTAAAACTTTAGCCAATTGACATGTGGCTGTCAGTCATCTTTAAAACTCTGGACTTATTAATTTTCTGTAAACGTCTAAATGGACAGTCAGTATGAATAACCTCCCATAAGAAATTTCTTGTGAATTTATTTATTGATGTTGACATTCAAATGTACGACAACAACAGAGTGCTATCTCTTCTGAAATATAATTCATCATTTACATAATAAGATATCTATCCACTTGTATTCTCAATTCTAGATGAGCAAAAACAATGAAAACAAAAACCAGATTTTTAAGCTAAAAATAATAATCTGATACATAAAATAAACCAATACAAAATACTGCCAATTTAGTGATTAAATTTTAAATTACCAAATGAGTTAATGGATTAAGTGATTTAAAAATAAAAACAATTTACTGGCCATAATTTGCTAACACAAAAAACGGGAAACCGTATTAATTTATTAGTTGCAAAAAAGTTTCTGGTGACAGAAAGGCTTAATAAAAGCAAAATGAGCATCTCTAGTTATTAATTATTATATTTGCATTAGAAGGTTAAGTGATATTAAGAAATCAAAGATTTTGGTCTTACCACAAGTAAAAATGAATAACTGTCTGTTGAAACTTGATATTATCATCCTTCATATATGGTAATTACAATTGGTTCAGTATCATTATGCTACGCAGAATTAAGAATATTAGTGATAATACTGATTTTATTATATTTGTAGATTAAGCTTTCATAGTCCTCAACTTACACAGGAAGAAAAACAAAACATGGAAATGATGTTAGCAAGGTCAATGGCAAAAGAAAGCAAGGATAACAATTATAGAACTATATATGGGGTGATTTACAAAAAATGTTATCCCTCTAACTTTGTTATTTTATGAATTAACCAAAAATGATCAATACAAAAGTTTTAGGGAATGATTTTTCAAGTTTAAGGATATTTCAGAAAAACAATTGAACATTCGTTGTTGAGATGGGAACCTCAATATTTCTACCTTTGTCTAGTCTAATATCTTCTGAATGTGTTAATATATAACTCATATATTTGTTTCAGTTATTTACAAGATGTACACCCCCAAATTTAAGAAAATTGATCAACATAAAGCAACCCATGCCGTGATAATTTGTCAGTCTACTACAATAATCATGGACCTCAATATGATCCTAGAGCTATATACAAGGGTAGTAAGGCCCATTATAAACATATGGATTGGAGATATGGTGGATGAAAACAAAACAGCTGTTTGTGATAAGGATCCTAACTGCTGTACAAAGGCTCACTTGACTGTGGGCCACGGGGGCCAAGAAAACCAGCAGCATTAGAATTTCCTTGGATCTACCTCCACTACCTTCATATAACGTAGACTACTATGATACGCGCCTTTTGATAAACCTATATTATGGTCAAACAACTGTAGTTAGGCTAGATGACAGCGTTACAGGTGAAATACCAACAAAAAGCGGCGTAAGACAAGGATGTGTTCTATCACCCCTGCTGTTCAACCTTTATTCAGAGAACATATTTCGGGAGGCTTTATATGGCAGGACAGGGGGAGTAAAGATAGGTGGTGAAATTAAAAAACAACGTAAGATACGCATATGACACTGCCATCATTGCGGAGAGCATGGAAGGCTTGCAAATACTGCTGGATAGAGTACATGAGGCTGGTCGAAGATGGGGCAACAATGTAAACATCAAAAAAACAAAATGGATGATCGTAGGTAAAATAAACATAGAACCAATTCCGATTACAATCAACGGACACAACATCAAACCGGTACCACATTTCAAGTATTTGGGTAGCTGGCTAAACAATGAAATAACATGCGACGAAGAGGTGAAAGCGAGGATTGAAATGGCATGTAGGGCATTTAGCAAATGGAAACCAACTCTCACTGACAGAAACTTCACAGTTCAGACGCGGGTAAGAACACTTCGCTGTTACGTATGGAGCATTCTCTTGTACGGATGTGAGAGATGGACGCTTAAAGTTGACACCATGAATAAAATAGAACCGTTTGAGATGTGGTGCTATCGGAGAATCCTCAAAATTCCTTGGACTGCACTGAAGAGGTACTCAGGCAGCTGAATAAGAGTCGATAACTTCTGAACACCATAAAAATAAGAAAGGCTAATTATTTCGGACACATAATATGAGGCTCCAAATATCACATCCCTCGCCTGATTATCCAGGGAAAGGTTGAGGGCAGAAGACGGATAGGGCGCCAAAAGATATCATGGTTACGGAACATCAGAAATTGGACAGAACTGGGAGTGGAACAGCTATTCCGAGCAGCGAAAGATAAGAGACCAATTCGATCAAATCGTCATGGAGATAGCCCACGCCTGAACACGGCACGGCACCGAAAGAAGAAGACCTCCACTACATACACAAGAAGAAGCATACACAGTGGAAATACACAGACTTGTCAACACAGCCACAAAACAGAGTCCATGCGCTCACTCAGCGTTCAGTGTGCCAGTAGCTTTGTTGACTTCATCACGGCACGTAATAATCAATCAGTAATGCCAAAAAGAAAACACTCAACTCTAAATTTGAAACAAAAAGTGGAAATTATAAACGTTATTCAGTCAGGACAAAGTTTTCTCTCTGTTGCTGGCAAATATAGTGTTGGAAAATCGACAGTTAACTGTGATAATTAACCACCCAATATGTATATACAGTACATCCGATAATGGGGACAAATTGCTAATTCGGATGTACCCCGTGCATTTAATTGTCAGGATTAACGAGGTTGTACTGTATGTATATAAATTAGCATGTATTAAACTGGATAGCATATGCTGCAAGATGACTATTGAAAATATAATAATACTACTTTCTTATACCTAGAATAACATACTATTAGCCGAAGGATATCAACAGGGACACGCTTCACTAAATAATTTTAAATTGTGCCATTAGGTTACACCCTAGCCCAAATATATAGGGTCCCATAGATACGAGTATTGTAGATAAGTTAAAAAATTACAAAAAAAAGATACATATAACGTTTGTGGTTTTGGATCCTCCAGTTTCTACTTGTAAATCGAGGACCAAGCAATCACAATCAGGTAATAAATAATTAAGAAAAAAACGTAAGATGGGGCATTATACACCCAATAAAATAGAATAATTGTAAATAAATATATAGAGAATAATTGAACTACATAAGGCACCCATAAGAATAAATAATAAATATATCACATATAAGAATACATAATTTAACTACATAACGTTAATGGTAAGAAAACAAGAACCAAAGATATATAGCTTTATGGTCAAGTGACGATTGAATTTAGAATATTCCTATATTTATATGAAAAGTGGCAAGTATAATTTCAGAATTGGCAAGTTATCAAAACCGAATAAATGTTCCAGATATCAGCTAGCATACTAAGCGGGTTATTTAAATTTCAACATTTCCATGACTAACCTCTTGTAACAGATCCTGAGCTGCTATTGCCTTCAGCACATTCTTCTTGCTAGTTTCCTGGATTTCTCCTCCCAACAGCAGTTCATCCAATATAAAATATGCCTTTTCAAAATTGAAAATTATATCCAGTTCACAAACCTGAAAGTTCCAAATTTAATTTACAATACAAGGATTTAAACTAACTTTCAAAAAAATCAGAACACCCAGTAAGGGTTGATTGATTCTAATAAAATTTATACATACTGTGTGTTTAATTAAAAATGACGCAAGAAACCGCTATGTCCGCATTCTTTCTGAGGCAAAAAACTCGTTTAATAACCACATCAAAAACAAAGTCCTCTCAAGCTCCAACGGCGGCAAACCCTTCTGGACTATTGCTAAATCTACTGGGAATAATTTCTGCAAGAGCACGTTCCCACCTCTTGTTTCCGAGGATGAAATTGTTTCTACCGCCCTGGGCAAGGCTGAACTTTTAGCCTCGTTGTTCACCGGCAATTCTACTCTCAACCCACCTCCAAATATTCAACCACCAACAGTCCCCAATGTCGGGCATAAAGTGACGGATATCATTTTCAAAACTAAAAAGGTACGAAAGATGCTCACTTCTCTTAATACCAGGAAAGCCTCTGTCCTTGACGAGATCCCAGCAATTATTCTCAAAAAATGCGCTCCAGAACTTGCTCCTGGCCTGACTCGTCTGTTTCAGACATTGACGCCTGTGTTACTAAATTTAACACAACGAACCTAACAAATATTGTCTTCGCATGGAGACAAACTATGAAAATGCTGGTACTGTTGTTATTACTACATGATGCATTAGTTATTTTCCCCGGTTATACAATAGTAATAATGTCTAAGGGGTTCTGTCGTGGCTCAGTTAAGAAACATTAAAAACTGAGTGTTAACACTGCTCTTAGAATATGATTCACTGCATTACTGATTTTCTATTTTACGCAAAATTGTATTGTTTGAAGTCATAACTCACAATTTTCATTTATAACCATCGTCCAATATTTATTTTCAATATTTATATCCATGTTTTAAATATGTCGGGTTAGTGAAAAGTCAGTTGTAAAATATCGAACGTTGTGCACAGTATCTATAAAATTTTGCGTTAACTATAGCTGCCGTGACAACATACTACCTGGTTCCGCACCGAGATGATGTCCCTGTCGTACATCTCTCAATGTTCTACATTCTGACATGTTGCAATAATGAAACTTCCATTGTTTTTTATCTACGATTTATTTAAATAGCATAGCAATACAGGTAACGTCATCTGTCTTTGTCTAACATGGTAGATATTGTATTACAGAATCTGAAGTGATGTAGAGGATTATTTTACTATTAATTTAGAATAACTTTATTTTTCTTTGATCAAGACTTAAAAATTTGTAAACAGCCACGCCTGTCTATGTTCTTTTAAGTTGTAAATTTTCGTTTTAATCACTTAAACAATTTGAGAGATATTGCGTTTAAAAAAATATTTTTTAATTTTTTGTTAAGAAAAATTGGGTGTCAAGATCTGATGAACGAACTCATCCAAGCCATTAAGAAAATAAAAATAAAGGTAATTTCCAAATTTGGTCCAAATCAGTGAAGTATTTTTTGAGTTATCGGTTGGATACATACATACATACATACATACATACATACATACATACATACATACATACATACATACATACATACATACATACATACATACATACATACATACATACATACATACATACATACATACATACATACATACATACATACATACATACATACATACATACATACATACATACATACATACATACATACATACATACATACATACATACATACATACATACATACATACATACATACATACATACATACATACATACATACATACATACATACATACATACATACATACATACATACATACATACATACATACATACATACATACATACATACATACATACATACATACATACATACATACATACATACATACATACATACATACATACATACATACATACATACATACATACATACATACATACATACATACATACATACATACATACATACATACATACATACATACATACATACATACATACATACATACATACATACATACATACATACATACATACATACATACATACATACATACATACATACATACATACATACATACATACATACATACATACATACATACATACATACATACATACATACATACGCTCATTTGAAGAAATTTTCCAAAAGTCTCACCATCAATACCTCTCTATTAGTGAATTGTTTTAATGAAAATTCACTAAAAAGAATTTGTTCATGTGAGTTAGTAATATAATTTGTAAAAGCTTATAAAGTGTCTGAGTAGCTCACATTTGGTATCACCTGTGTAAATTGCATCAATGAGAAACCTATGATAATTAAGAATATTGAAATCTCCTGAAAATAAGATGTTACCATACAATGCAGAAAGCTCCTGTAAAAATTCAAATTTGTTCGGAAGATGGCAGCTCTTTGACAATGGTTAGGTTAGGTTTGATTGTAAGTGGGCCATACCAGTCCCTCCACTGCGACCATAAGGTCTATTGTGGCTCACGCCTAATAGCCTCCAAAAGCCTGCAGATGTCGATGATCTTTGTGGGCGAAAGTTGATCCAGATCTTCCGGAGCAAGCTTTGTCTTGCCAAAGAGCAGGTGTCTAGTCCTGTCCGCCGCCGGACACAAACACAGTACATGCTCTGCTGTTTCGTCACTCTCCATACACAGCCGGCACTCAGTTTCCTGGCCGACTCCAATTCGGTGCATGTGGTGACGCAAGCGGCAGTCTCCTGTATACAGGCCGACTAGAGTACTCAGTTCTCTCTTTGACAATACTTGGCACATAATTTTACAATATTAAGTACTTACAAAAAAGTCTACAAGTCCAGTTTCAATTCACGAGGATTTTCTACAAACATTGGGGGAAACTGCCATATCTTAATGATAAATAAAAGCGAAGTTGAATACTGTCCAGTCTATGGGGCGCTTTCACCATCCATGACAACAGTGAGATATTGGTTGAACGAATTTAAATATGGTCGTATGTCTGTTTTTGATTAAGAGAGTCCAGTCGCCCGGCAGACCTGGTCAACGATGAAATTGTTAAAAAGGTCCATATGATTCTCGCTCGTTGCCGAACAAAAGTGCGCTTGTAGCAGAGGCGATAGGTGTGTCATACAGAATGGCAATCAATATTTTACATGATCAGTGAGAGAGAGAAAGGTGTGCCCGATGGGTGCCGCGATTGCTCACGGTGAACAACAAGTGGATATAGCTGTCAATGTCGAAGCAGTGTTTGGACTTCTTTAACGAAAAGTTTTTTCATAAAGTCGTCACTGCTGATGAAACCTGGATACGTTATTATATGCCAAAGACCAAGCGATAGTCAAGACAGTGGATTTTTCCGGGTAAATCTGTACCAAAGAAGACAGTCCCATTGACCAAAAGGCCATGGCCACCATTTTCTTTTTTTTGGGGATTCGAAGGGAATAATCTTGATGGACCTTTTGTAGAAAGGAGGTACGATCACGGATCAGTACTACAGTGAATCCGATTCGATGAGAAATTAAAGGAGGCACAGCCCCGTTTGGCTAAGAAAAAGTGATATTTTACCACAATAACGC
The DNA here is from genome assembly GCA_964006375.1 of Tillus elongatus. Lineage (NCBI taxonomy): Eukaryota > Metazoa > Arthropoda > Insecta > Coleoptera > Cleridae > Tillus > Tillus elongatus. The sequence continues at coordinate 50,297,261 of OZ023262.1, forward strand.
ACCAGCAATTCATCTGGCATTGTCGTGGCAAAATTGCATAAACTGCGTTACGAATTGCTGTCGCACTCATCGTACCGCACGAGCTAATTTCCTGTGACTTCTTTCTGTTCCCCAAAATGAAAAAAACTGCCTGCCAAAAAAATTCAGCTCAAACGAAGAAACAAAAAGCAGAATCACCCCAAAACTCACAAAAATAATAACGGAGAGTTATGCACTACATACGTATTTCGACAACCAAGTGGTTTTCATCAGTAGCTGCCACAAAACTAACTGTATGGGCAAAATTATCCTTATTATATACCTAACTATACACTAAAAATGTTTTAATACCCATGATGCAATACCGGATGATGAAATACCAAATTATGCAACACCATATGGTGCAATATCGGATGCCTCTGTACTGGATGATGTAACACTGCATGACGTAACACCGGGTGACATAATTCAAGGACTATTGCTGTGTCAGTGGATACACCTAACTGGTTTTGTCGATACTGAAAGCGACCATGGAATATTTCGTGCTATTTCAAAAAGTGCTGAATTCACCGGACCAATGTCTGAATTCATCAAATTTTGTGGATTTACTTTACGGATTTCCAAAGCATCTAACTTGCGATAATTCGTGGTTATTTTCAATGACTCCGCGTTGCCTAATATAGATTTTATCACAATAGTTACAAGATATTTGCTAAATGCCTGATTTCTGTCGGAAGTCAATAGTGATCCACCCAAAATAAAAGGCTTTCCAAAGTATCAACTTTATAAACAACTGTCAAGTTGAATATTTGAATATTTTCTCTAACCCTTTTGTAAGAAAATGATAGAAAGGACGTACAGGGTTCAGTTTCCAGCCTCAGTGTTTTAGTAAATTTTCTTTAAAAAAAATTGCCTAATGCGGAGATCCCGACTTTTGAATTTCCAAGAAATTTCCTCAAATGAGCAAGAACTAGGCCCCCTAGAACCCAAATTCAGGATCAGTTCAATTTTTATAATATATATATATATATATATATATATATATATATATATATATATATATATATATATATATATATATATATATATATATATATATATATATATATTCACTCTGTACTTTTTTATTTCAACAACACACCACGAGGGCTCACAGCCTAAATACTATCGTACCGTAGGTGTCGACAAGGAGGAAAGAGGCAACTTGTCAATTCTGGACTTGAAGGTTTGGAGGTTTAGAGGAGAAGGAAAAACATGTGCCGGCTAAGAATTCCACAACTTGGAAGTCCTCGGGACAAAATACCTGGACAGTAAAAGGGTGCATTCGCTCTGTTCTCCTGGTAGATCTGTTGGGGCCAGCAGGTGGAGGAACTATGGAAGAAAGCTCCTCTGAGCAGTGCCTGTGCAGATATCTATAAAAGAGAGAGAGGGGTCACCAACAGCACGTCGGTGGGCAAGGGATGGCAGCCTTTGGGTGAGGGTAGGGTCACTGATGACGGGTATAGCTCTCTTTTGAAATTAGTCCAGGATCACGAGTGTAGAAGCGGCAGCGGCACCCCAGATGTGGGAGCAGTATTCAAGGTTTGGCCTTATTTGTGAAGTATAGAAGGTATAGAGATTAGCTGGTGAAAAGTATTTGCGAGCCCGGAAGAGGAAACCTAATTTCTTAGCAGACGCTTCTGCAATTGATGTGACTTGGTGCCAATTGAGATTTCGATCCACAGAAATGCCAACAAGTGAAAAGGACATTACTTTGAATAACTTTGTTGTTCATTGTGATGGGTCTAGGGCTGGTGTATCTCTTATGAGATAGAAAGCAAGACTGACATTTGGTGGAGTTGAATTGTACAAGATTTCTACTTCTCCAGTCTAATATTTTTTGGAGATCCACAAAGAACGAACCCTCCATGAGTCTGCAATCCTCATCTAATTGGGCTAAAGAGAGGCTTAGAATATTGTATATTTGAGTGGAGGGTGCTGCCATCTACGTAACTGTAAACTGGGTTGGATGTGCTAGAGAGGTCATTGATGTGGAGAAGAAACAAAGTAGGGGCTAAAGCTGAACCTTGAGGGACTCAGGCATTAATTGGATACAGTTTAGAGGAATGGCCATCCACGAGAACAGAACTGCTCCGGTTGGAGAGGAAATTTGCTGTCCAGGTACAGAGTTTTGGTGGTAGGCGATAGGCCGGAAGTTCATTAGGCTGTGCTGCGTGCCAGACCTGGTTGAATGCTTTGGATATTTCTAGAGTGGCAATCTGGGATTCACCGTGTAGTTCCATAGACTTGTTCCAAGAATGAATGACAAAGGAAAGGAGGTCTGCACTGACGGAATCCATACTGCCTGTCGTGGATTAGACTGTGTTTTTTCAATAAATTTTAGCAATTCGGTGTTTATATACTTTTCCATCACTTTAGAGATAACTGAAAGGAGAGAAATAGGCCTGTAGTTGCTAGGAAGCGCTTTGGATCCTTTCTTGTAGACGGGTTGTACTGGACAACTTCCAGTTACTAGGGAATATGCCTCTATTGTAAGATGTCTGAAACAGACGAGTCAGGACAGGAGCAAGTTCTGGTGCGCATCTTTTGAGAAGAAATGCTGGGATCTCGTCAAGGCTAGAGGCGTTCCTGGTATAAAGAAAAGAGAGCATCTTTCGTACCTTTTTATTTTTGAAAATGATATTCGTCATTTTATGCGCGACACTGGGGACTGTTGGTGGTTGAACATTTGGAGGTGCGTTGAGAGTAGAATTGCCGGCGAACAACGAGGAAAAAAGTTTAGCCCTCCCCAGGGCGGTAAAAACAATTTCATCCCCTGAAACAAGAGGTGGGAAGTGCTCTTACAAAAATTGTTCCCAATAGATTTAGCAAGAGTCCAGAAGGGTTTGCTGCCGTTGGAGCTTGAGAGGACTTTGTTTTTGATGTGGTTATTAAACAATTTTTTTGCCTCAGAAAGAATGTAGACATAGCGGTTTCTTGCGTCGTTAAATGCTTGACAGTTTTCTTAACTGGGATTGTGTAGAAGCGTTTGTGAGCTTTGACCTTTTCAAGTCTGGCCTTGTCACAGAATTTAGAGAACCAGTGCTTTTGAGTGGCTGAAGAGGTTTTCTGTGTACGTGGAATAAATAATTCCATGCCAGCTTGGATGATTTCGGTGACATTTTGTGAGATATCAGAGGGGTCAGGATGAGAGAAGGAGACAGACGCCCGTGGAAATGAGGAAAAGTAATCCCGCATTTCGTCCAAGTTCGCGGAGTTGTAATGCCAAACTATATGTGGGTGTGATGACTTTGTGACCTCGGGTTGCATTGCGCAGGAAGCAGTGGCCATGCCGTGGTCTGAGCGACCAAGGGGGGCGGTGACTGATGTCTTATAGCATTCAGGTTTTGTAGTAAGAAGGAGATCCAAGGGATTTGAGCTGTGTGTTGGGATGCGAGGAAAGTAAGTAGGTTGCTGAACCATATTGGCTAAAGAATTGCTGACTGCGAAGGCCTCTGCTGCTCTCCCTTGTGGATCGGTTTTTGAAGATCCTAGCCATTCCTTATTATGGACATTGAAGTCACCAAGAATAATGACCACGGAGGAAGAATATTCAGAAATCAGATGGTCGGTTTTTTCATAAAGTTAGTCGAAGAACTGGACAAAGTTGTTGTCAGGTGACTGGTAAATGCAACAGATGAATTTAGTTGCAGCCCTGAGAGAGAGTTTCATCCAAAGTATGTCTTTTCTTGCAGCTTCCAAATTGGGGAGTCTGGTGCAGAGCAGATTGCTAGACACGTATGCGCAACACCTCCATGCAATCTACAGAAAGTAAGGAGCTCATACTCCGGGAAATTAAGGTGATTAGTGGCTGTTTTGGCACAAATTTGGGTTTCTGTAAGGAAGAGGAGTTGGGGCCTATTAGCCTGGAGGAAATGGTGGACGGAGTTCAGGTTAGAATTTAGGCCACATATATTCGAATATGTTAAATCTTGATGCCGGTGCCCCCTGTACACCCCTCTCCCGGAGATCCGAATGGAGGGGTATTTTATCTCCGGAGTCTTTTGTACAAGGAGCCATCATCATTTTTGTTTATAAGGGAAACCGACTCATACACCAGAACCGGAAACGTCCGTTGGGACTTCACCGGCCCCTTGATGTAAGGGGTGGTACATCCTCGGGCGTGACAAAATCTTTTACTATCATGTAAAGGAAAAGTCAACTACCACCTACCAACTATATGTATATAGTAAGTGTTGTACATGTTGACTGTGTGTACGAGTGTTCAGTCTTTGATCTTTTATTTTGATGGAAAAGCGAGCTTTCTGAGTGAAGCTTTGTTGATGAAGACAAAGTAAGATGTCGTAAGTGTGAAAGGTTGAAGCCAGACAACACATGGTCTTGGAATTAGGTTAGAATATGTACTAAAATGTCATCTGGGCAATTATTTTAAGGTTGAAAACAAAATTAAAGAGGTAGATATTCTTTTAGTAGTAGTGTATGAAGTAAATATAGCAGTTCCTCAAGTCAGTATATACTGCAGGTCAAAAATAATGACAAAAGCTGGAGTCACAAATGCAGACACTTTGAAGGCTGTGACTTTGCTGCAAGGAAGAATAGGAACACTGGAGAGGAATTTAATACAAGAACTGTTGGTGGTAAAAACAAAGAACGATAATTTGGAAGAACAGAAAGCAAATTTGAGATCAAAAATAGAGTTGTTGGAGATATAGTGGAAAAAGAATAATACTGTAATATTCGGTGTAGATGGGGTGGAGTATGAAGGAGTACAATTAGTTGATTACCTAAGAGAGAAACTCTTGTGTAGACTGGGTGTTCACCTGGTGGAAAGCGATATAAATAATGCTTATCTGTTGGGGAGTCAAACAAAAAAGTTCTATAAGACTAATCTTAGATGAGATAGTATCTTTTTTTTAAAGAAAGCAATTTTAAATTTTAATTTAAAGAACGCCAACAAACTTAAGGGAACCCATATTTACATTACGAATGATCTGACTCCCGAGCAGAGACAAGAAGATTATAAATTGAGGAAACACTTAAAGCCTTGCAAAAGCGGAGAGTTTGAAGGCGTATATCAAATGGTGAAAACTTTACATAAACGGTAAGGAATATCAACCAAAGGACCTTGATGTACCAAGTGATTGTGAAGATGAAAAAGATGGAATAAATGAACCTTTGTCAAACAATGCCCAGGCAACACCCTCGGTAACAACAGTGAGCAGTCAACATAGAGAACGTAATTTCACTGCACTAATTAGCGAGAACACGGGGCGACAGGCAGATCGAAGCGCAGCTATCCCAGGAAACCAGTTGGAACATTCCGAACAGAGGGTATCACAAGACAAAATTCCGAATGCTAGAGGTGAAATTAAAGAGAGGTTTCTTGGAAAGTCTAAAGTAGTAAATGAACAATGCAAGCAGGTTAAAGCAAATATCGGCCAAATAATAAATCCATTACTTGTCCCGTGGAAGATAACACTGGTGACGACCTGATCAACAACAAAGAAAAAGTGAGTTTTGCTTCTGTTTCTGAATCCTTTCTGGAGCAAGTATTTTTGCTCTGAGTATATTTTTGTTTTGGTGCGGTTGAAAATGATAGAGAAATGTAGACGGTAAAATGCTAATAGTTTAGGAATGCTTGGATAGTTAGTTGGTTGAGTAACACATGGTTAGATTTTCACTAAAAAACTTTATTTAGTTTGACTATAGTTTCGTTATTACAAGAGCTTTATCAGAGACTACTGGATCCATTAGATATGATGCATGTTTGTAATAAAAAAATTTATAGGCGCAGTAAGTACGTTGTGGTAGCGAATTTTCATTAAATGCTTCAAATTTCAATAACTCAATTTGCTATTAACCTAAGGTTCGTTGGCTACGAAAGAAGTTTTCTCTGAAACATTGTAAGTTTCTTTTCAGAAAACTTTTGTACATTTTCAAACAATGAGTTATTTTGATAAAATATGGTACCATTCCTAAATGTCACACAGTCTGCAATAGACATAATTAAAACATTCAATGAAAGGCTTCTCTCCAGATAACAACAAATATGGTACATTGTTTCTACTATATAGGTTATACCGGTAACCAAATTGTGGCCTTCCTGTATTAAAGAGACATATTTGATATTAAAAATTACTTCCATAACGCATTTGCTGTGTGCAGACTTTTATAAAATGAGGTTATCGCCGAGACGGGAGCGTATTTTAAAGAGATTGACAAATAGTATTTTTGAAGGGATTAAAAAATCGCAGAAAAAACGGAAAAAGTGTACTGACCTAAAAGGAAATTATGTTGAAAAGTTAAAAAAGAAATTGTAAAAAAGTTGCGTCTTCACTGCTGACATGGATATTTATTGATAGACCCTCGTGTTTAACCATTACAATTAATTTATCCTTTATACTTATGCTGATAGAAACGGTGTATCACCTTGCTTACAATTTTTCAAATTATGGTACCAATGAGGGTAAAATTTAGTCTTAAAAGTGAGAGTAATATACAGCAAAGAAATTAATGGATATTCCCTAAATGTGTACCTGCAATATTTTATTAAAATCATGATACCTTGAAAGTTTTGCAATAAATTTTTAGTCATCATCACTAGGGATATTTAATAAAAAAACTTTACTTACACTTCCAAAGTATTTGTCTAACAACTCCACATATCTATGAATTATTTCCAATGTCAGCAACTCATTATCATCTTGTTCAATTGCACAGCAAAAGTAGAGACTTGCATATCTGAAATAATAAAGCTATGTTGAAAAAAATCACCATTTGAAACAAACAGCAACAAGCACACATCAAGTATTAATTAATCATAATCTTCACAGTCTACAATCATACTCTTCGGTCTAAAGAGTATGTACAACATGGTTTGTGAATCTTCTATGCCACCTAGAGACTTCCGGTTTTCTTAATTATATTGGAAAGTTATTTCTGGAAGCTAGTAGTACTAGTAGCAGGGAGAGTGGATAATTCGGAAGTCACAGAACAGGAACCTACATAAGAAGACTGTACATTGGTGCTGAAGAAAGCCTATAAAGCCAGCACGATATACAGGGGACAGAAGGCAGAACTTTGGTGCCATACAGGTGGAACACAGATATTGATATGCAAGGGGGAAAAATGTAATAAGAGAAGAGCGATGACGAGGTACAATAGAAGAAGAGCAAACGGGCTAGAGAAAGATTCAAGGAAGATTATAAACAAAAATACCTGAGAAACAGCATAAATCAATCCAAAAGAAAACACTGGAAGGAGCTAAATGAAGAACTGGATAGAACTACATGGGGATACACCCACCTGTAGAATTGTCATAAGGCGTATGACAAACCAGGTACCGTCGAGCTGACCACAGAAAGAAAGAGGGAGATAGCAGAAAATTTGTTCCTGAGAAGTGAGCCAAGAGATCAGGGTGTTTACTATGGAAGAATTGGAAGAGGCTGTCGATGCCATGAAGACCGGAAAGTCACCAGGGATCGATGAAATCCCGCCGGAGGCAATCAGAGAGGCAGTCGAAGTAGTTCCAGATTGGAATTTGGCAGTGTCAAATGGTCTTCTACTGATGCAGGAGTTTCCGACAGAATTAATTTAACGTCTGTCATATTTTGAAGTTAAATGTCTTAAAAATTCACATATTTTAAATCTTTCGTATTGCCTTATAGATCTGGAAGCAATGTAGGATTCAGAAGCTAATATATCTTTAATTTTGTTTGGAAATTTAAATTTCGGGCAGTATTTATATCCTTTATTTAGAAAAGAAATTTCTTCAGTTGTAAAAATTGTATCGCTTAAGTTTTCAAATCTTGTGTAGAAGTTATGTGTTTGTGGGGAAGATCTTTCTGGATTATGTAAATGTTGTGTCCTTTCTAGACTTCTAATTTTGTTTGTCTTTGTTAAGCGTTTTTTAAATTTCAATTCACTAACTAAAATATGTACTTGGTCATCTGATATGTCAATTTCTATGGGATGCAATTTATAAGTAAGTTCTGAATGTATTATTGTCATGATTACGTACCTCAGGATGACCTTCCTTCTTATGCACTCTTGGTTAAACCATGCATTCTGGGAAGCGTTCATCTGCTTGCTTTTCAATTCTCTATACAAGTGGACCGGTCATATAACGGAAGCATGCAACGGGGTGGTTTTGTTTCCTTCAGTCGATACAGTACGCGGCTTGTATGGGACTTAGGTGTGACCGACGAATTGAAGAGGTCTTCTATCGAAGAGCTTACCCATTTGTATAGACAATTGAAAATCAAGCAGATGTATGCTTCCCAGAATGCATGGTCTAACCAAGAGTGCATAAGAAAAAAAGGTCATCCCAAGGTATGTAATCATGACAACTACTGCAACATGAAATCAACTAAAAATTGCTATCAGAAAAGCCAGCCTCATCTGACTGAAAGAAGAACCCAAGAAATGGTTTTCCATTCGTGATAGTTTGCTTCTTTATATCAAGGTAGTCCCCTGTGGGTCCGTGGACTAACTAAAAGAATAGGCCCAAGCTAACTCCTGCCTGTCATAAAATGAGACTAATTGGAATCAAACACTGGCGGGGGTCTTGTCCATGTGGGCCTGGAGGGAGGCGGATATCTCTGGGGAGTGATGTACATCCGGATTTTGAGGTCTCCACTCTGGGCTTAGAAATGGATGGTTGCCTGCGCTTGGTTGTTACTCGGGAGAGGGGTTCCGGATGGGGTGCCGCCTTGGGTTGAGTGCTGGAGGGTTTCGTGTGTCAAGACGACCCGGAGGGGGTTGACAACTCTGATGAGTGGTAAACACCCGGAGTTGTGTGCTTCGGAACGGACGGACGGCCTCGCTTGTGCGATGCTCGGAAGCGGGGCTCAATGGGATGTCGCCTTGAGTCTAGCACTGGTGGGTGTCGGGTCTAGACGACCCCGGAGGAGAGCTGAGATCTTTAGGGGTGGAATAAAACTAAGGGTTGAAGCCTCTTCTGTGAGCTTCGAAACGGACAAACGACCTCACTTGGATGCTGCTCGGAGAGAGGTTATCTCTCTTTGAGCTGGGCAAGCGACTTCGCTCAGATGGCAGTACATCTGTCAAACAAAGTTTCACCTCGCAGGTGTCGTCTCCTGTCGGAAGCTCGATTTGTTGGGTGAAATTTAAGCTAACGCTGGCAGGTGTTGGACCTGGACGAACCCGGAGGTGTTATATGGATTACACCTGAGACTTGGGCCTACTCTGTGAGCATCGATACAGGCTAACGACCCTGCCTGGATGCTGCTCGAGGGCGGGACTTCATGATACCGCCTCGAGTCAATGAAATACTGGCGGGGGTCTGGTGCAGGTCAGGCAGACATCTCTGGGGAGTGATATGCACCCGGAGTTTGGGGCCTTCACTGTGGCCTCAGAGACTGACAATTGGCCTTGCTTGGTTGTTACTCGGGAGCGGGGTTCCAGATGATACCGCCCTGGATTGAGCCCTGGCGTGTGTCCAGACGTCCCGGGGGGCTCTGATCTCTGATGAGTGGTAAACACCCGGAGTTTGGAGTCCATACTGCGTGCTACGAAACAGACGGCGGCCTCGCTGGGGTGATGCTCGGGAGCGGGACTCGATGGGATGTTGCCTTGAGTCTTAACACTGTTAGGTGTCAGGTTTGGAAGAGCCTGAGGGGAGCTGAGATCTCTAGGGTTGGATTACAACTGGAGATTAGATGCTGCTCGAGAGCGGGACTTCATGATACCGCCTTGAGGCAAACACTGACAGATGTCGGGTCCAGACGAACTCGGAGAGAGATTATCTCTCTTTGAGCTTCGAAACGAGCAAGCGACTTTACTCAGATGGCAGCACACCTGCCAAACAAACTCTCACCCTCAAGAAAAGATCGAATCCCTCGGGGAGCTGGAATTGATGGGTGAAATCTAAATAACTAGACGTGAGCCACAATAGACCTAAGGTCGCGGTGGAGGGACTGAAATAGCCCACTCACAATAAAATATCATCTAATCTAATCTATATCAAGGTAATGCATTCAGAACTTACTTATAAATGACATCCCGTAGAATTTGACATATTAGATGACCAACGTATTTGGCCAGCTTCATCTGGCTGAAAGAAGAATCCAAGAAATGGTTTTCCATTCATGATAGTTTGCTTCTTTATATCAAGGTAATGCATTCAGAACTTACTTATAAATTGCATCCCATAGAAATTGACATATTAGATGACCAAATACATATTTTAGTTAGTGTATTGAAATTTAAAAAACACTTAACACAAAAAAGAAAATTTTAAACCTAGAAAGGACACAACATTTACATAATCGAGAAAGATCTCCCCCACAAACACATAACTTCTACACAAGATTTGAAAACTTAAGCGATACAATTTTAGTGAATTTTCTTAAAAAAAATTCACTAATGAGGAGATCCCGACTTTTGAATTTTGAAAAAATTTCTTCAAATGAGCGCTAATTAGGCCCTCCAGAAAACATATCCGGGGTCAGTTTCAATTTTTATATGTTTATATATATATATATATATATATATATATATATATATATATATATATATATATATATATATACATATATATATATATATATATATATATATATATATATATATATATATATATATATATATATATATATATATATATATATATATATATATATATATATATATATATGTATCACACCGATAACTCAAAAAATAATGGGCCGATTTTGATTAAATTTGGTGAAAAAATTCCTTTTGCAAATGGCTTGGATGAGTTCGTTAGCCAGGAAAATCTGGCCAGGTTTTCCCGGAAAATTTTGTGTTTTCTTTGGAAAAAAATTTATATCTACGGAATTAACAAAGTAAGGGCAACCAAATTTGGCACGCAGGTTTACATCCTTATAGGTAAGTTACACACCAAAATTTAGCTATGTGGGTCAAAAGACAAAAAAGTTATAGGCATTTAAAGATAAATAAATTGGGGTTTTCCACAAAACGTCAAAGTGGCGATTTAAAATGTCGAAATTGGCAACATTTAGGCAAAGAACTTGAATCTAATACGGGCTATAGAAATAAAATGTCACAAGAAGGACGTTTTAAAAACCCTAAAGTCTTAGTTTCAATCATCATTGTCCTTCATTTTACTAAAATATTCCCAGAAAATTCATTTCAAATAGACCCTGTCTCTGATGCTTGGCAGTAGCCTTAGCTATAGAGTTTATCGTTTAATGGTATATAATTTTTGTCTAATTTTCGTAAAAAATCAATAAAGCTCAATATATCCGTTATTATATAAGATATGAAAAAAATTTGTATATATTAATTATAGGGTGTCTTGAGCTACATCTTAAAATAATATTTCTACAATCACAGGCTGGCCCATAAGTCGTTGGTGATACAAATTTCCATTTTTTTTTAATCAAACACGCCTTATGTTATTGGATTTTTGCATTTTCCATCGAAATATAATGCATGTTTGTAAGAAAAGAAATTCAGGACGCAGCAAGTGCGTTATGGTAGCGAATTTTGATCAAATGTTTCATATTTGAACAGCTCAATTTGCTATTAACCTATAAGGTTGAGCAAGAAACGTGTTTTTTCGGGAACACTTTAAGTTTACTTTTGGAAATTTTTGTACATTTTCACACAATAAAGTTATTTTGATGAAACAAGGCACATTGTTTTTACTATATAGGTTATACTGGTAACCAAATTTGATGCCTGCTTTCTTTAAAAAAAACACACATATTTGTTGTTAAAAACATTTTTATGAAAATTCACTACCATAACGCACTTGCTGCGTCCAGAATTTTTTACAACTGAAGAAATTTCTTTTCTAAATAAGGGATCTAAATACTGCCCGAAATTTAAATTTACAAACAAAATTAAAGATATATTAGCTTCTGAATCCTACATTGCTTCCAGATCTATAAGGCAATACGAAAGATTTAAAATATGTGAATTTTTAAGACATTTAACTTCAAAATATGACAAACGTCAAATTAATCAAAATAAAATTGGAAAATCTATTAAACATAAAATATCAGAAAATGATTTAGTTTTTACTAAAGTTGATAAAGGTAATACAACTGTAGCTAAAAGTAGGGACGCATATAATATTAAAATTAATGATTTTATTACTGCAGAAAATTTTACAGAAATTAGGAGAGACCCAACAAACTCATTTCAGACAAAACTAAAAAATGAACTTAAAAATACATATCTGTTTAGTCAACAAGAAAAGAAATATCTTTTATATAAAAGCCCACAACCCACAAATATATATGGCTACCTGAAGATTCACAAGCCAAATATTCCGGTGAGACCGGTAGTTAGCTATGTTAATACACCTAACCATAAGATGGCGAGGCAAATTGGTTTCACTTATTAGTGAATACAATTACATTCCAAAATATTCTGTTAAGAATTCTTATGAACTTACACAAAAATTAAATAACCTAATCATTCCTATAAATAGTAAATTAGTCTCTTTGATGTTTGTAGTATGTATTCTAAGATACCCCCTAAAGAATGTTTACCTCTATTAGAAAACGTTTTAATAGAAAAGAACGTAAATGTCATAAAAAGACAAGAAATAATGAATCTTTTTAATGAATGTATAAAACAAAACTATTTTAAATTTAATAATAAAAATTATATGCAAAATGAAGGCCTACCTATGGGTAGTCCATTGTCTCCTTTATTAGCCAACATATTTATGGGAAACTTAGAAAACCAAATTTTAACATCAGAACTTTCACATAATATTGTTTTTTGCTAGTTACGTAGATGATATTTTAGCATGTTTTCAAGGTAGCCATACAAAACTAAATGAATTTTTAAATTTTATTAATAACCATCACACAAATATTAAGTTTACTTTAGAAGAATAAGCTAATAGTTGTATAAATTTTTTAGACTTAACGATTAAAAAGTTAAAAAATAATTCATTTGACTTTTCAATATATAGGAAACCAACTTACACTGACAGAACCATACCATACGATCCATGTCACCCATTTTCACAAAAGCTGTCAGCCTATCATTCTATGATACATCATGCATTTTCAATACCTATGTCCCAAAACAATTTTGAAAAAGAAATTTCAATACTTAAGCAAATAGAATTTAATAATGGCTACTCTGTTCAAATAATAGATAAAATGATCGAGAGAAAAGAATACAAATTAGCGATTACTTCAATTTATCCAAATATTAGAGACAAAAAACACAACAGATATGTTTCGATAACTTATTTTGGAACCATTTCAGAAATTTAAAATACCTGTAGAAATATAAAGGTAGCTTTTATATCTTACAACACGACGTGTGATTTATTATTTAACGTGATAGAAAAATCTTATTTCTTGTCAAAAGCTGGAGTTTATAAATTAGCTTGTACATATTGTAACGCAATCTACATTACATAGGTCAAACTTCTAGAAAACAACATATCTATGTGTTTAAGAGATAACCACGCTGATAAATCTACATTTGCAAAACATATTATTGATAGCGAACATAGACCTACAGTATACAACCGCATATAACCACAACATTTTTGTACTGACAAGCGTAAGCTAGATTTTTTTTATGCTTTAGAAGTCAAAAAGAAGTCAAATAGTTATTTTATTGTTGTAACTTTTATTATAGTTATTACTGTTATAGATAAGTTCTATTTTTATGTTAAATATTGACATACATCAGGTAGACATTTAAAGCCTTATCAGTCATTTGCTTCATTTTATTTTCAATTTTTTTTTTATCAAAACATCATAACATAGCAACGCATCTTTATTTGTAGTTGTCCTGATTTCGTATTGAATCAATTTTATGTTAATTTTCTTAGAATTTTTTTTTGATTTTGATGAAATTCAGCATCTACCTTCCTTTTGTAAGTGGCTTGGATAAGTTCGTTAGCCAGGAAAATTGAACCAGGTTCTCCGGGAAATTTTTGAGTTTTCTTTCGAAAAAAATTTTTATCTCAAAAAATAGAAAAGCTATGGTAACTAAATTTGATACGTAACTTTACGATATTAAAAGGAAGCTATATACCAAAATTTCTATTTCTATGACAAAAAGTAATTCGTGTCAGATCATTTCTATGAAAATTCACTACCATAACGCACTTGCCGCGTCCAGACTTTTTATCTGTCTGAGGATGCTGTCAAGCAGCGAAATAGTCACAGAAACATTGAAGAACATACTAGAACATCAAGAATTCAGAAGGGCCGCTTGCTCCAGTTAGCTTACACGCTGGCTATGGCCTTCACCTACAGAAACTAAACCCAACAGTGAAGCCAGAGAAGTAGCCTCCAAGTCTGAATGTACTATATGTAAGTCCCACCTTAAGTGAGGGACTACCATTATTACACCCAAATATTCTATTTCATTTTCAGCCTTTACAGGAAAAGGAGCATTGAAGTTGCTTATGTTAAACGTTGAAAGGCTGGTAATTTATGCGAAAGATATATTAAAGGTAAGTATCTAGTTTTATTTAAATTTAGAGTAAGCAATCTGTAATCTAACCAATTTTTAATATTTTCAAAATTTGTTTTTGCTAAAGTTAGTGGTACGACATAAAAAAAATAAGTACTCTTCTAGCACTTTTCAAATCTGCAATAAAATATAGGTTAGGTTTGAATGTGAGTGGTCCATATCGGTCCCTCCACCGCGACCATAAGGTTTATTGTGGCTCACGCCTAATGTCTATTGAGGCATCTTAGGTGCTACACTATATATATATATATATATATATATATATATATATATATATATATATATATATATATATATATATATATATATATATATATATATATATATATATATATATATATATATATATATATATATATATATATATATATATATATATATATATATATATATATATATATATATATATATATATATATATATATATATATATATATATATATATATATATATATAAATATATATATATATATATAAATATATATATATATATATATATATATATATATATATATATATATATATATATATATATATATATATATATATATATATATATATATATATATATATATATATATATATATATATATATATATATAATATGGGTTCTATGGGTCCTAGTTCGTGCTGATTTAAAGGAATTTTTTCAAAATTCAAAGTCAGGATCTCCTCGTTTGCGAATTTTTTTGATGAAAATTCACTAAAAACAGTAAATTTGCAGATTAGTGCATAATCAGCTTTCTGAATTTTTTTCCAGAGACGTGCTTAGAATCACCCATGTATGTATAAATTACAAGAGAAATGTTGTAGTTTCAACCACCAAGAAACTTATGTGAAAAGGAAGTAGAAACGCAAAAATCTGAAAAAAGCAGCATTTATACTTCCTGTGAATCTTCCTTTCAGCCCAGCACTTTTATCCACTACAGGTCTTGTAACTTTCTAGGGGGTTGAAACCACAAGAAACCCATCGCTCTTGTGGTTAATACATGCAGGGGTGGTTTTAAGCATATTTCTGAACATTTTCTCAAGTGGACATTGCAGCACCCCCATTCCTCGCTTCAGTGCACACAATTAAAAAATTAGGGAAAGGAAAAAGCACATCATTATGTACACCCAAAGAAGCTCATGGAAAAGGGAAACCGATGACAGTCGACTTCACCGGAACTACATTTTAACGTGATTATAATAGAATATGGCCTAAAAACAGTTGTACATACCTTAATAAAGTTAAACAATGTGGTATATTTCGTTTTCATTTACCTTTCAGTGATAAAAGCAATTAAAACGTTTAGATTTACTATAAAAACGTATATTTTTGTACCAGAGGTTATGAATGTTGTTTTGTTGACTATTTCATGGATATAGGCGTTGTTGTCAGTTTCAAATCTATTTCCTTATTACAGGGTAGTATTTGTCTTCTTTTTTCTTTAGGGAAATTTTATGTGGTAACTATGGCACAATGATTTATAAAACTTTTAAAACTGTTATTCTTCATCAGTTTCTTGTTTCGTTCATATCAATTCTTCATCAGTTTGTTGTTTCTTTCACATCAATATGGAAGTGCTAAATATTAATGATATGTATGAAATAATACATAAAGAAGATAGTAATTTGGTAGAGTATTTGCAAGGCATTGGGCTGCTAAAGAGTGTGTTTCACAGTAAAACTCAGAATTGCAGAAGAGTGTGCAGTGTTATGCGGAAGGCAGACAATTCGTTAAATACTGTCTTCTTCTGCAGTAGGTGCAGAAGAAGTTACTCAATTTTAACTGGTAGCTTCTTTGCAAAACAGCATTTACCAGTTAAGGATGTCTTATTCCTTATGTGGTTTTGGTGCTGTGAGACTCCCACTCGTTCTGTGGTATCCCACACAGGATTTTCAAAGGAAATGGTTATCCCTCAATTCCGATATTTTCGGATGTCGTCTCCTGGAAATTGTTACAGGACCATTCACTCATGAAGTTCGGTAGGTTTTTATTACCTATTCTTAAAAAAGGCATGACTATTCAAAATTTCAGGTTGACAGGGGCATGTGGTGCAGATCGACGAATCTGCAATTACTAGAAGAAAATACCAGCGGGGTCGAATTGTTCCTACAAGGTGGGTGCTGGGGATTTACGACACGGTGGAGAAGAGGAGCTATATTGTATATGTACCAAATCGAACGTCGGAAACGTTAATCCCAATAATTCAAAGGGTTGTAATTGCTGGCTCCGAAATATGGATGGATGAGTGGAGTGCGTATCGTCCTTTGTCACAATTAGGTTATGTACATAAAACTGTTAACCATTCAAGGCATTTTAGAGACCTGTCGATAGGTGTGTGTACAAATGAAGCTGAGGGATTATGGTTTCGCCTCAAGCTGTATCTCAGGAAGTTGGGGGTTATGGCGTCTCCATTTCTCCCCGAGTATATTGACGCTTTTGTCTGGAGGCAATACTTCGGTAAGACGGCAATGCAAAGGTGTCGCAGCCTTGCAAACCATATTGCCGAAAGATATTGACAGTTGACAGTTAATGTGTTTCCTTGTTAAGACATATATTAACACTGTTAATTAACGGTTTTCAACGCTGTTGAAAAATGACAGTTAGGAACTTGAAAATAGTGCATTTTTCATAACTTTAATTACCATTTATTTGACATTTTGTGGTTTTTCCGTAAATTTTTTTGCTGATTATTTATCTACATTACCTACTCTTTCTTGTGGTGTGTGCAGTTTTGCTAGATTCCAGTTGCGGTCAAGTCGACTGTCCCCGGGAAACCCCCTACCAACTGGTAATGCCCCCGACCAAGCCCTTCTGACTGGCGATCCTTAAGTAGACGGGTCCTGTCATTTCATGCATTGAGAGAGCAGTATTTCCGGACAGTGTCTATTGTTCACAAGAGGGGAAGGATAATCCCCCCCGAAGCAGCCCCCCGCACCCACTTGTCCCAGGTGGTGCTTCTTTTGCTGAGGAGGTTTTCCTTCCCCTCTCGCGACCAATGCACCGCTGCACACACTAGGCGAGCGCTGCGAGTTCCGGGACCCGTCTACTAACGATCGCCCCCCTTATCTCCCCAGAAGATACTATTTGAAACTATAAAGTACAAATAGTATTCACATGCATAGGTATACAGTGCTAAGTTTAATCCACTGACAGTCAACTTTTCCAAAGCTGACTGGGCACCAACCTGCAAAATGACCAAAAAGTCATTTTGTGTGCAACTCCTTAAATTCAGTAAGATTTATTGGACAGCAACTAAGCATTGATGATATGTCAATGATCAAGGAGTTAGGTTTGTTAAAATGTAGATCATAAAACTGTTGAGAACATGTAACCCTTCATGTAAACTTAGATTTGCAATCACCTGTATATTTTATTTTAACGCAAATGATAGACCTAAAGTTAAATGGTCTCGACTACAATACATAACAATTATTGAACCTTAAAAATATGTTTCAAGTTACTGACTATATTAACTATTCAACTTGCCTTTTATAAACGATTTTAAGATCTCTCCATTCCAGAAAACTGCACATCTTTGGCTTTCTGGCCAATATAGTTGTGATAAGTTCTCTTGTGATTTTCTTTTTCAGTTTATCAGGATGAGCCACATACCACTTCTGCAAACGTAATTTTCCTTGGCGGCTAAACAATAACATGAACTGCATCTAAAACCATAATCGCATAAACAAATATAACGTCATAAGGGTCCCACCCACAGCATTTGTGTAACACCAACCTTTTTAGCACTTTAACTAAGACAATTTACGATAACAATAACTACTATGACGATTCACTTAGCTAAAAGTGTAATCTGGAATGTAATTTAATAAGTTATATCAACGTGGAATTAAAAAGAGAAGCAATAAAATTGATTGCATGCATACTTTTTTACAAAATATGATAATTACTCAATTGAAATGACACATGACAAAATGGTAATCACAGATTCATCTACTAAGATGACAATTGACTATAAAAAATTGCTGATTATGATGACAATCTTGACAGCTATAAATGACAGTTTGCAAGATATATTGTATTCTTCTTTTCCTATTTAGCTATCATCTTTAGGTTATCATAGTTTTTTCATAGATGCTTAGGATGTCTGATTAACAATTGCACACTATTGTTGTTAATCCCAGTTTTCACGACGATAGTTGAGTGTGAGAGTTGCAACCATGACAGTAACTCTCACACAACTTGCCTCGTGTAAACCACAGAACACCCCCTATAGAAGGGAAACGCCAATGCTGACGTTTTGAACAATATTGCAGCGCCTCTGGCGGATGCGATGAATTTTAGTCACACGCGGGAAATTTGATTTCATGTTCATTTAGCAAATCCAAAGTTATGTTTTAATAATACACGTACGCCTGTTTTAAGCTTTGCAATCATAGGAAAAATTAATTAGCAATTTGAACCTTCCAACACTTGCAGCTTCAGTTTTTACTATCGATATGATTAATGGAAAATCAAACAACATAAAATACACTTGTATTTTATTAGAACAGTATTACTATTACATTTATTTAAAAACCTAGAACAGTATTCCTATTACATTTATTTAAAAACCATTTTAATTCTGAAAGTAAGATGAAGTATATATTGCCATTCCTTATCGATAGGTAGGTATATTACAGCAGTCTGGTGCTTGTACAATATTACATTTATATGCTCACATGACCACAATGTATGGCAAGGTTGGTTTTTCCTTCTTTTAGGGTATGTATAAATGACGTCATATTGTCATTTATTAGAAAAACATTCGTGCACCCTTTAATTTCCTTCTTTATTGAAAATGACACTTGGTAATATTTATCTAGCAACAGTGTATACTATCAGGCTTTCTGGTCGCCTTCCGAATCCACCCGATCTATTGTTTACTTCTGAGATGTATAAATAGAAATAGAAATTTTTATTTACACTTTAAAATATATGAATACTTACTCAAAGGAAGATGTAATATGGGAACAGCAGTTCTTTTCAGGCCTCTTCTCATTTCAGGAACTTTATCCTCATCAACGAAATGACGATCACAAACATAAAATCTATCGTAAATGGCTTGTGGATATAAACCAAAGAGGTTGTCAACCTCTTTGATATAAACCAAGCGTCTTAGGGTTATGTACAACTTTCACACAGTCATCAGAATGGTCTTCTGATGATTTCAACGAAAAACGATGTCTTTTGCTAAATAAATCCAGGCACCCCGGAACACAACAATAAATCGTTTTCTTTGTTGGTATCATATTGATATTCACAAAGCTTCTGTAAGAAATCGTTATTTACTAATAATCTATGAACTACTAAAACCTTCTAAACTTGCCTGAAAACTAAAACAGTTGTAATTATCTTTCACCAAAACACCTTTAACTATGAAAGCACCTTGCTTTTTTGATAAGAAAACTGAAAATAGAATTGAAATTACATGATTGTTTACACACAAAGCTTATGATAATGATCGTATTTTGATTCACAAAAAAAAACGCACCTTTAAAACACAAAACCGACGAACAATGAAAACACTGTAAAGTATCCACTAAAAGATAATGTAGGTAAAACTTAATTAAAAGAAACGTTTAGCAACAAACTTGTATTATAATTATACAATGAAAGAACTACAAGCGAACAAAAACTTTTTTGCATTCAAAACATTTGAATTTTGAATGTATGATAAAAGGAGTACGAACAGCTTGTTCAGTAGAATTGGAGCACTACTAGCGACATCTACTATATGCGATGTCCGAACTAGAGCCCTAATAAAGTCCAGGTTAGCTCCATTTAGGTGAAACTTCTATAGGGAGTGTTCTGTGGTGTAAACCGGTTGATAGTCACTCTCGCGCAATCACGATAGAACTATCAAGTTTGGTGAGATAGTTGAGAGTAGCTATCGTGAGTGCAACAGCAACTCTCACCATGAAAACGTGCTGTGATGCTGTGATAGAAAATAAAACTCCCAAACTGCCCAATATTGCAATATTTTGTATTATAGCGATAACACAGTGCACGTGCATAATTTAAAAAATGGACAAATTTGTCAATTTTATTATTGTTAGTTTCCTGAAAGAATATGAACGTTTTCCATGCCTGTGGCAAAAGAGTTGCCCAGATTATAAGAACCGCGTAAAGCGAGATGGAGTTGAAAAACAGTAGCTGCCTTTTTCTGGGCTGAAATGTATAAAGAAGCTTCGACAAAAAATTCGAAACATTCGGCGCACATACAATCAGGAAAAAGCTAAAGTTCGAAGGTCTTTGGACGAGTGCGTATCGTTCGACCGACAGCGCCTACATGTATGCAACCCCTGCATACACCAATACATTTAGGCAGACGTGCACTAATTTATTCGTCGACTGTAATTCATCACGGAAGTCCTGAAAGTTTATGCAATAGGCAATTTGCTTAACACCTTTGCGTGTTGATATAGTATACCTATGATTAAGTTAAAAGAACCCATGTTATGAATTTATAAGACCATTTTAAGCAAACCTAAATAGCCAAACTAACGTATATTTTATGATATTTAAAAATAATAATAATAAAAGGCACCTAATAAGGGTCATCCATTAGCAATAACAAAATAGTGTTGACGCAGCAAGTGCGTTTTGGTGGCGAATTTGTTGTGGTAGCGAGTTTTAATTTTAAAAAATGGTAATCAAATAGGTAGTAAATAAAAGTATTAAAAAAAAGTTTTTCATCCATTTCAAATCTTAGATCCTTCCCATTCAGCTAGAATCTTCAAAAATTTTGTTACATATATAGTGAAGCCTTCAGAAAAGCTCACATTTATTTCGATACTTTAAAAAAAATTAATAAAAGGCACTTGATAAGATTTGTTGATTCGCAATAAGAAAAAAGTGTGGGCGCAGCAAATGCGTAATGGTAACAAATTTGCAGAAAAAATTCCTGTTGTTAAACAGTAAATATTTGTTAAAAAACTTGTATGTAGCATAAGTTACTAGTGGTAGCGAGTTTTATTTAAAAAAATAGTAAATAGTTAATAAAAGTATAAAAAAATCTACGTACAGCAACTGCTTTGTTGCAGAGTTATAAAAATATTTCAAATGTTAATAAGCGAGAATCTTGAATAATCTTGATGCATATATAGTCACACATTTACAAAAGCACACATTTATTCTGATATATTTGAAAAAATTAATAAAAGTCGTCTTAATAAGGTTTGTCTATAACAAAAAATGTGTGGCAGCGAATTTTCATAAAACATACTTAAACTAAAATAGTAAATATATGTCCAAATCGTAATTAAATATTTTTTTGGTTTGTTTTTGAGACCATTTCAGTTCCAACCTTATTTATCTGTCAGTTTATTATTAATAAACGAACAATTTAATTTGTTATCAATGAATATTATAAAAATGTGCAGATTGAGAAATGTTATATGTCGGGAGAACTGCCCACTGAGTTTATAAACAATTAAAGTATTACTATAGGTATTCCAAAAACAGTGAATGCGCGAAAATGCAACCAGCATAAGAAAATAAGTGTACAATCATGTGGCGAACATTCTGCTACTCATAATAAAAAGTCTGGACGCGACAAAGTGCGCTATGAAAGTGAGTGTTCATATCAATGATCTAACATTTTTGATATATATATATATATATATATATATATATATATATATATATATATATATATATATATATATATATATATATATATATATATATATATATATATATATATATATATATATATATATATATATATATATATATATATATATATAATTTTATGGCAGTGAAATATTTTTAAAACCTTCGCCCTCGATAATAAATTTTGAAAAATAAATTTGCTGCCAATAAAGGCATTAAAAAATAATGCAAGATAGATTTTTTGAAAATATTTGGCAATAAAAGGAGAAAATAGAGTTTATGAAAATCTGATTTTTCTTTAAATCATATTGTTTTAATGAAAAAATTGAAGAAAACATATCATTTTTTTACGACCATAACAGAACTACCTGTCATTCTCCATAGTTTCTTTGAGTGTGGACATTGTAATTCAGGCGTACAACTATTTATATCGCCTTCAAAAACAACGATTTATCCATATAAGTATATTTATTGATATCTAACGCAACAATTTTTTTACACAAATAACTTTAAAGGCATGACCACATATTTACTCTCCAATGATTTTTTCTTCATTGCCTATATACATTTATATAAAAAAAGAAGTACCTAACCTTGTGCCCTCACAACCATAAATTTTCAAACAATTTCGTGCAGCTATACATTATAAAATGTGCAAAAGTAGATGCCATCAAAGATAACTTTCTTGAAAATAAATGCTTAATAATATGTGGCGTCACTTTAAATCACATTTTTGTAATTTTAAATATGGAATAAAACATTATATCAATCGATTTTTTTTAATTAGAAAATGACCTTTTCATTAAGGTGAGTCAGGATTGTTTTCATACATATATAACAATCAATTACCAATAAGTATGTTTATTTGTATCTAATAACTCAACATATTTTTTACACAAACGGCTTTATTATGTGAGCCATCTAAAACATATAAAGAGTGCGTATTGCCCCGCGCGCATATGAATTGGCATTTCTATTTCAATTTCGCTTTAGGTCATGTTTTGCAACCGAATATGAAGCAGAGATCAATATTAGAACCAGTCGGCCAGACAAATACTGAAAAAGCGGTATTCTCGGTCGAATCGGCGCTCTATTGTAATGTCGACTTTACGATGTGTCGGCCCAACGATACGCCATGCTTTGGACACAGGCACTCGAAGAAAGGACGTATATAAACCAAAGTTAGTTTGGTTTGAATATGCAGATGGTTTTTTTAAACACAATTATGAGAACGAGGATAAATCCATAACGAATCTGATAAGTTTATATTGTTTATTGTAAACCTTTTCTTTTTATTAATACACAATAATAAATTATAATATTTCAAATAACATAGTGTCACATTTGTCTATGAGAATTACGTTTATGGACTTTGTTATTCTATGGTCAGATGTCGGTTATAGTGTGTTGGTAAGAGCCAACACTCTGGAATTATATTTCTAGAAGAGACCAGAAGTGACAGGTATAGAAAACTGTAGATCTAGAATCTCTATTGGGAGTATAAATACTAGATCTAGAATCTCTATGGAGAGTATAAATAAACGAACGGTACATAGAGTGAGTTAGTTCAGCAATAAGTCTGTGGTGTAGAATAATGATCATAGAGTATTAAGCGAGTCAGCAGTAATTGTTGGTGTTTAAGAAGCGATCCTAGAAGGCGAATAGTGGAATATAGTTCTATGAACATTTAATAATAGAGAAAAATATTTTAGTTGATATTGGTGTTGGACGCCCGAGGAGGTACCATTCATCAAGGGGCCGGTGAAGTCCCAACGGACGTTTCCGGTTCTGGTGTATGAGTCGGTTTCCCTTATAAACAAAAATGATGATGGCTCCTCCTTGTATAAAATATTCCGGAGGCAAAATACCCCTCCATTCGGATCTCCGGTAAAGGGTGTACAGGGGGCGCCAACATCAAGATTTAACATATCCTTTTCGAATATATGTGGCCTAAATTCTAACCTGAACTCCGTCCACCATTTCCTCCAGGCTAACAGGCCCCAACTCCTCTTCCTCACCGAAACCCAAATCAGTGCCAAAACAGCCACTAATCACCTTAATTTCCCGGGGTATAAGCTCCTTACTTCCTTTAGATTGCATGGAGGCGTGTGCGCATACGTCCGTAGCAATCTACCCTGCACCAGACTCCCCAATTTAAAAGCTGGAAGAAAAGACATACTATGGATAAAACATTCTCTCAGGGCTGCAACTAAATTCATCTGTTGCATTTACCGGTCATCTTCTGACAACAACTTTGTCCAGCTCTTTGACTACCTTTCTGAAAAAACCGACTATCTGATTTCTGAATATCTTTCCTCCGAGGTCACTATTCTTGGTGACTTCAATGTCCATAATAAGGAATGGCTAGGATCTTCAAAAACCGATCCACAAGGGAGAGCAGCGGAGACCTTTGCAGTCAGCAATTATTTAGCCAATATGGTTCAGCAACCTACTTACTTTCCTCGTAACCCAACACACAGCTCAAATCCCTTGGATCTCCTTCTTAATACACAACCTGAATGCTATAAGATATCAGTCACCGCCCCCCTTGTCGTTCAGACCACGGCATGGTCACTGCTTCCTGCGCAATGCAACCCGAGGTCACAGAGTCATCACACCCACGTATCGTTTGGCACTACAACTCCTCAAACTGGGACGAAATGCGGGATTACTTTTCCTCATTTCCATGGGCGTCTGTCTGCTTCTCTCATCCTGACTTCTCTGATATCTCACAAAACGTCACCGAAATTATCCAAGCTGGCATGGAATTATTTATCACACGTACACAGAAAACCTCTTCAGCCACTCAAAAGCCCTGGTTCTCTAAATCCTGTGACAAGGCCAGACTTGAAAAGGTCAAAGCTCACAAAACGCTTCTACACAATCCCAGTCAAGAAAATCGTCAAGCATTTAACGACGCAAGAAACCGCTATGTCCGCATTCTTTCTGAGGCAAAAAACTCGTTTAATAACCACATCAAAAACAAAGTCCTCTTAAGCTCCAACGGCGGAAAACTTTTCTGGACTCTTGCTAAATCTATTGGGAATAATTTCTGCAAAAGCACGTTCCCACCTCTTGTCTCAGGGGATGAAATTGTTTTTACCGCCCTGGGCAAGGCTGAACTTTTTGCTTCGTTGTTCGCCGGCAATTCTACTCTCAACCCACCTCCAAATGTTCAACCACCAACAGTCCCCAATGTCGCGCATAAAATAATGGATATCATTTTCAAAACTAAAAAGGTACGAAAGATGCTCTCTTCTCTTAATCTTAATACGAGGAAAGCCTCTGGCCTTTACGAGATCCCAGCAATTGTTCTCAAAAAATGCGCACCAGAGCTTGCTCCTGTCCTGACTCGTCTGTTTCAGATATCTTATAATAAAGGCATATTCCCTAGTAACTGGAAAACTGCTCGAGTACAACCCATCCCCAAGAAAGGATCCAAAGCGCTTCCCAGCAACTACAGGCCTATTTCTCTCCTTTCAGTCGTCTCTAAAGTGATGGAAAAGTATATAAACACCGAATTACTAAAATTTCTTGAAAAACATAGTCTAATCCACGACAGGCAGTATGGATTCCGTCAGCGCAGATCGACTGCCGACGTCCTTTCCTTTGTTACCCATTCTTGGAACAAGTCTATGGAACAACACGGTGAATCCCAGATTGTTGCTTTAGACATATCCAAAGCGTTCGACCAGGTCTGGCACGCAGCGCTGCTTAATAAACTTCCGTCCTATGGCCTACCACCAAAACTCTGTATGTGGACAGCAAATTTCCTCTCCAACAGTAGCATATCTGTTGTTGTGGATGGCTATTCCTCTAAACTGTATCCAATTAATGCAGGAGTTCCTCAAGGTTCAGCTTTAGCCCCTACTTTGTTTCTTCTCCACATCAATGACCTCCTCTCGAGCACATCCAACCCAGTTCACAGCTACGAGGACGACAACACCCTCCATTCAAATATACAATATTCTAAGCCTGTCTCTTTAGCCCAATTAGATGAGGATCGCAGACTCATGGAGGGTTTTGTCTCCGTGGATCTCCATATTAGACTGGGGAAGTAGAAATCTTGTACAATTCAACCCCACCAAAACTAAGTCTTGCTTTATTTCTCACAAGAGATACACCAGCCCTAGACCCATCACAATGAACAACCAAGTTATTCAAAGTAATGAGTCCTTTTCTCTTGTTGGCATTTCTGTGGATCGAAATCTTAATTGGCACCAACATGTCACATCAATTGCAGAAGCGGCTGCTAAGAAATTAGGTTTCCTCTTCCGGGTTCCAAATACTTTTCACCAGCTAATCTATATACCTTATATACTTCACAAATAAGGCCAAACCTCGAATACTGCTCCCACATCTGGGGTGCCGCTGCCGCTTCTACACTCGCTATCCTGGACTCCATTCAAAAGAGATCTATACGTCTCATCGGTGACCCTACCCACACCCAAAGGCTGCAATCCCTTGCCCACCGACGTGCCGTTGCTGACCTCTCTCTCTTTTATAGATATCTGCACGGGCACTGTTCAGAGGAGCTTTCCTCCATAGTTCCCCCACCTGCTGCCCCCAACAGATCTACCAGGGGAACAGTGCGAATACACCCTTTTACTGTCCAGGCCACCAGACATAGAACATCTTATTATGCCCGCTCTTTTGTCCCGAGGACTTCCAAGTTGTGGAATTCCTTGCCGGCACATGTTTTTCCTTCTCCTCCGAACTTCCAAACCTTTAAGTCCAGAATTAACAAGCTGCCTCTTTCCTCCTTGTCAACACCCACGGCACGATAGTATTTAGGCTGTAAGCCCTCGTGGTGTGTTGTTTAAAAAAAAGTTGGAAAATAGTTGCTTGTAATAAATTAGTAGTTTGAAAAGCTGCGTTTTGTTAGTCAACGAATCCATAACCACGTAGAACGTAGCAATATAATTTATTTCTTCTGCAAAAGTTTGGTGTCATGCGGTTCCCCCTGTAAATTATTAATCAATCATTCTGTACTGCCAATCAACTGCCCCTGCATTCATAAAGTAGTTAGCAAAATGTTATATGCGTTGTCGAGCCTCTGGTAAATAGTTTTGATGCAAAACTCCTCTTAAATTAATGAGCCCCTCCGGGCTACAACCCTGCCGCTAATATCCAGGAATTATTCTGCCTGCTTCATGATCCTCAATATCAGTTGTTATCGTAACATCATTTCCAGTTTTTCGAATCCAATTATGCAAGGCACATGCAGCTTTAGTTATTTGATTACGGTGTGAGGGGCAAGTAATATTGGGGATCTGAATACACGAAAACAGGATGATAGAATCCCAAATCCATTCTCTAGTATTCGTCTTGGCCGACAATGTATATAATTAAACACTTTTTATGTCTCAGTTAATTGGTTACATCGTGGGTATGGCTTAATTAAATAAGGTTTCAGTGGAAATGCCTCATCGCCCAACATAACAAATCCATTAGGCAAGTTTAATGGATTTTCTTCAATAGCTCTCTGCAAAGAAGACTGCGAATATTCCACCATCTAAAGTGCTCCGATAACTACCTACGTCAATAAAAGTAAAATTATAACTATGGTCCACTAGTGCCAGTAGTACAACGCTAAATGTTCCTTTGTAGCTAAAGTATTGGGAACCGCAATTTGTAGGACACTGAATCAAAATATGTTTCCAGTCAATCGCTCCAACGCACTTGGGAAAATTCCACGAGGCCTCAAATCCATTTATAATTTTTTGCCAGTCGTTTTCACGTTGCGGCACCTGAAAGGAAACATGTAAACAGTGATTGATAATATATATATATATATATATATATATATATATATATATATATATATATATATATATATATATATATATATATATATATATATATATATATATATATATATATATATATATATATATATATATATATATTGCAGACATTGCTAGGACAATCTTCAGATTTGTAAAGGGGTTTGCTGACATGACGAAACCTTTGCATAAACTGACGGAAGAAAAGACACCCTTCATTTGGAACAATGATTGTGAAAAAGCATTCGAGACACTAAAACGGGCTCTCTGTTCATCCCCGATTCTGGCATATCCCCAGCCTGGTCACAGGTTTATTGTGGACACGGACGCGAGCAATGTTGGTATTGGAGGTGTTCTTTCACAGGAACAGGGAGGCCAAGAGAACGTTGTAGGGTATTTCTGCAAGCCCTTTTCTAAAGCAGAAAAGAACTATTGCATGACGAGGAAATAACTTCTAGCCATTATCAAGACGCATTTTCACAAATATCTATATGGTCAAGAATTTCTCCTGAGAACCGACCACGCTTGCCCACGCTGGCTTCTTCAATTTAAAAATTCAGAGGGGCAGATGGAGAGGTGGCTTGAACGCCTTCAAGGGTACAATTTTACCATCGAACACCGCCCTGGACGACAGCACGGCAATGCGGACGCCCTATCTAGGAGACCTTGCCCATCAAAATGCAAGCATTGCATCTCTGCCGAAAATAAAGGATTGGATCTCGAAGTGTGTAGGAGGACAACAGTGCAACTCATTAACCGATGGGATCCGCAGAGGTTAATGGAGGATCAAAAAGAAAACCCTAATATCCAACCAATCTACAGATGGAAGGAGACTTGCCACGAAAGACCCACTTGGTCAGAAGTTAGTGATAAAATGATAAAAGCGTTGCCATCAAAAGTTACTGGGCCCAAAGGGACTCCATTGAAATCTAAGGTAATCTTTTAGTCAGGAATCGGGAGTCAGAAGACGGAACCCGCATATTGAAGTAAATAATCCTTCCGCGGCCAAGAGTTAGGGAGGTAATCGAGGAGATCCATGGCGGGGCAGGTGGAGGCCATTTAGGCGTAAAGAAAAGGTCAGAGAACGTTTTTATTGGTTACGATGTAGAGCTGATGTGAAAGAATGGTCCAAACTTGCTCAGCGTGTGCATCCAGTAAGGGGCCTAAATCGAAAACCAGGGGGTGAATGAAGCAGTACAACATGGGAGCCCCTTTCGAAAGAATTGCAATCGACATAGCTGGTCCTTTCCCTACAACAGAGGCAGGAAACCGCTATATGCTTGTAGCCATGGGTTATTTTAGCAAGTGGCCAGAAGTATTTGCGGTCCCGAATCAAGAGGCCACCACCGTTGCAGAAGTATTAGTGAATGAGTTTTTCTGTAGATTTGGCGCACCACTAGAGCTCCATTCTGACCAAGCACGCAACTTCGAGTCGGCTGTATTCCAGAAGGTTTGTGAGCTTATGGTAATCAGGAAAACGAGAACTACACCCATGCACCATCAATCTGACAGAATGGTGGAAATATTCAATGCTACTTTGGAGTCCCACTTAAGAATATTTGTCAATGAACACCAAACGGATTGGGACCAGCACATTCCACTATTTCTACTGGCATACCGCTCGGCTGTACATGAGACTACCGGACATACACCAGTCAGTGTAGATTTTTGGGCGAGAGTTAAGACTTCCTCCTGATCTCGTATTTGGAAAACCCAAACATGCTCCACGGTCAACTGATGAATACATAAAAGATTTGGAAAAAAGAATAGAAGCCATCCACTCTGCTGCCAGAATGCATATACGAGTAGAAAGCAACCGCATGAAGACCCATTATGACGTGCGAGCTAATTCAGCTGGTTTTAAAGGAGATCGTGTGTGGTTCTACAATCCAGTACGACGCAAGGGACGGTCACCGAAACTACAGAAATTATGGGAAGGTCCTTATAAAATGGTCAAAAGGATCAATAACGTTGTATATATATATATATATATATATATATATATATATATATATATATATATATATATATATATATATATAGTTACATCCCTGTATATTCTCAACATCATACAAAATACGACGAATCCGGAAACATGCATCATCAGTTTAGTGACCTGTGTAAGAGTGCTGATGCAAACGTTTGCATTTATGTTAATTCTGTAGAACATTATTTCATTCAATCGCTGTAACTCTAGTTGTTCACATGTTGTTTTGAATCACATATTTTATAATAAATTTTAAGACTGTAATAATTGTACCACTTAAATAAATAAATTACTTTTTTCGGACAATCGCTACGAAAAAACCTAATTGGCGCTGCGAACAGGATTGCACATCGAAACCTGATTTTGGCAAGCTTTAAATCTTCGTAAAATTAGTTTCGGTCTTTTTTCTAAAAGTTTATGTGCAACATCGAACATCCACACCGGTGCAAGTCAGTCCACACTGCCAGAGGGAAATCAGCGAGAAACCAATAGCAGAAGTACCAATGAGCTTCCTGTAAGTTTCCTCCAATATTTTTATCTGTGCATTCATATCGTATCTATTTTACATTTATACCTTATATAATTTTGTTCAATAATTCCTATTCGCGCTCTATTTTTCAATTCACCCTGTAATACTTAACAACCATTACTTGTTCATGTATGTTGTGTAATGATAAGAGATAGATCGCCTATTAGGAAAAGAGAACCTATATTAGAATTAGAGGAAGACAATTTTAATCAATTAAGCTTAAATAATTTAGAAATGGCAAATAATCACATTGCCGAATTTTCACAAGCTGCTATCATGATCCCCGAATATTCCGGTGGACCGAAGCATCTTGCTTATTTTATTAAACAATGCGAACTTTATATTACTAGTTATAGAAGGCCAGAAGCCGAAACACACGAGTTAATTGATTGACTTCAATCAATCGAATAAAAAATTATTTATTAATTACTATTACATGAAAATATATAACTACTCTTACAAATATTAAAAAGTGAACTTAACACTAAGACGACTAAACTAATAATGTTTTTCTACTGTCTCACTACCATCACTTAGCTACGTTTCCACCTCCAGTCTTTAGTTCCACGGAATGCAGAGCTCTGTCGTTCCCGTGTGAAATGCCGATTCAGCAGTTTGTACACTTGTGCAGTGATATGGACTGCAAGGTTCCAACCGTCGTTCCCACATGAAATGCGATCTCAGCAGGCTGATGGCTTATGCATTTTTGCAAGATGGCAGTTCTCATGGCTGGCGGCTGTAACTGTATCCTATGTTGGTTGGTGTGGAATGTAACACACGCAAATCGAATGTTACTAGAGTTTATAAAAGCTAAAATCACTGGTAACGCTCGTGGCGTGTTAATTAGTTTAGAAAACCATACATGGGAAAATATAAAATTTGCTTTAAAAAAATCAGTTTTCAGACCCCCGTTCAGAAAATCTTCTATTTAATGATTTAAATACTAGCTTTATGACTAAATCACAAACTATTCAGGAATATTTCAATGTAATTAAAGAAAAGCTAAAGATTTTAATTGAACATGTAGATATACAAGATTTAGTAAACGATGTAAAAACGTACAAGAAAGAATTTTATCAACAGAATGCAGTGGCAGCATTTAAAGCGGGTGTAATAGAACCTTACTTCTCACATCTCAGATTAGTTAGTGTTAATACTCTTGATTCACTTATGTTAGAGTGTAATAGAATAGATAACGAGATTATACAGTCGAATTTCATTAATAGCCTGAGAAACAAAAATAATACGAAAACAAATCATAACACACCTGTACAACATAGACAGACGTATACCCAAAAACCAATATTTCCAGCATTTCCCCAAATTTACAACAAACCACAACAAATCACACAACAAAGGCAACCGTTTCCTTCTCAGCCGATTTCTAACATAAGACCCGTTCAAAATTTTAATAAAAATATACAACACGCTCCAACTCAATTGAGTAGAGGAACGACACCCATGTCAATAAGCAACCAAACTCCCTTGAGAAATACACGACAAATGCCCCAAAGAAACCACTTTATACCCCAATCTAGGCCCACGTTTCAACATCAAGAACTCTTTAACCAAGAGGACCTACCACTAGATCATTCTGACGAATACCCTTATGACGACCGACCCTCTGACGAAAATATAGAGCCACTAGAATTTCCTGAACCAACTGAAACTTTTACAAATTACAACACCAATCCAAATCGGGATTTTCACGAAACAGCCTCGGAAAACTAATCTATTTAGATATAAATAATATTGTTAATACCCCTAAATTACCGTTTTTTGTCATACCAAGTCTAAATTTAAAAGTATTGATTGATTCCGGAGCGTCAGATAGTATCATAAATCCAGGACCGGCTTACGAGTTATTTAAAAAATTTATTTATAAGGAACCATTTTCAATGAAATCAGTTAACCAGATAACCCATGGTGAAGACAACGTAAGGTATCCTATTTTACAAGAATTTAATATTAATTACCAATTTCCAATGCGTGTCATGCAATGGCACCATCGATTTGACGCGCTTATAGGGTCAGCTCATCTTACAAAATTAAAAGGAAATATCGATTATAATAAACAAATTTTAACTCTAGGAAACCAAAAAATACCATTTTACCTTGAAATTAATCCACTGAATTTTACACCTTTCAAACAAATTTGTGAAAATTATGTATCAGTCCCTGTAAATATAGAAAAAGGCACAGTAGTTTTACCACGTATTGAAGAAACAAATGTTTTAATTTACGAGTCCATAGCTGAAGCAAAAGATGGATATTGTAGAGTGCCCATAATAAAGAAAAATCCAAATTCAAAATTTGTAGAAATACATTTTCAGGAACAAATAGATGTCGATCCATTACAAAATTACTCTGACGAACTACCTAAAATTTTAAAACATTTTGATGTAACAAAAGTTTTAAGAACAGATCATTTAAATACAGAAGAATATGAAAAACTTATTAATTTGTGTCGAAAGTATAATGATATTTTTTATCATGAAGACTCAGATCTCTCTTTCACCAATGCAATTAAACATAAAATAAGAACTAAAGACGATGAAGTTGTTCACACCAAATCATACCGGTACCCTTTTCATTTACGTGAAGAAGTCCAAAACCAAATTCAAAAACTCTTAGACAACAAAATAATTAGACCCTCAATATCACCCTACTCAAGTCCGATATGGATTGTCCCGAAGCGTCAAGACGCTTCTGGAAAAAAGAAATGGCGCTTAGTGATCGATTATCGTAAACTTAACGAGAAAACGATCGATGACAAGTACCCATTACCTCGTATCGAAGAAATTTTAGATAATTTGGGACGCTGCTCCTATTTCACGACTCTCGATCTAGCACAAGGATTCCATCAAATTGAAATGGATCCTGGCAGTGTCGAAAAAACAGCATTCTCTGTAAATAATACCCATTATGAATGGATCCGAATGCCGTTCGGGTTGAAGGGGGCTCCTAGTACCTTTTCACGCCTAATGGATAATGTATTAAGACCATATTTATACAAGTTTTGTTTCGTATATATGGACGATATTGTTATCTTCTCGAAATCCCTTTAGGAACACCTTTGTCACGTGAAAAATATATTTGATAAGTTAAAAGAGTGTAATCTAAAAATTCAGTTAGATAAGTCAGAATTTTTACGTAAAGAGGTCGAATTTCTAGGCCATCTGGTCACTGTCCGTGGGATCAAACCGAACCCATCAAAAATAACTGCCATTCAGAATTATCCAATACCAAAGACAAGTTAAGAAATAAGAGCATTTTTAGGATTAACAGGCTATTATAGACGCTTTATTCCAAATTACGCTAAAGTAGTATTCCCCATCAATAAATATTTAAAAAAAGGATACCAAGATAAATATTCACGACCCGGAATACGTTGACGCATTTCAAAAAATAAAAGAATTAATTACAAATTCTCCTGTCCTGACCTACCCCGATTTTTCTAAACAATTTCATTTAACCACTGACGCAAGCAATATAGCTATAGGTGGAGTATTGTCACAAAATAATAAACCAATTGCGTTTTACTCAAGAACACTAAATTCAGCCGAGAGAAATTATTCGACCATTGAAAAAGAGTTATTATCCATAGTAGAAAATACAAAACATTTTAGACCATATCTCTTTGGACAAAAATTTGTTATAGAAACTGACCACAAACCGCTTGTTTGGCTATTTTCAATTAAGGAACCAAACTCACGGCTAGTTAAATGGCGACTAAGATTAGAGGAATTTAATTACGAGATAAAATACAAGAAAGGCAAAGATAACGTAGTGGCTGATGCCTTATCGCGAATCGAAATTAACGCGATCGAAGACGACTTTGACCTGGAATCAATAATTAATAACGTAGACCCTGACGAAGACAGAGAAAGAGAAATAATTAACGAACTAGAAAACGACGCAAACAATGCCTCTACTAGCACGACTAATAACCTACCTGAAAGCAATGACTCACAGACACAACACTCGTCTGCAGAAAATCCAATTTTCAAAATACCTATATCAGAAAATCCAGTCAATTATTTTTCCAGACGAATAATTTTAGATTACGGACCAAAATATGACACACGCAAATTAAAAATATTCAAGTTTGAAACAATACATGTAAAGGTTCAACTCAATTACGAATTAAAACAAATAAATGACTTCTTGAAACAATTTATTGATCCAAAATTCACTTACGGAATTTACTGTAAACATGATAGACTATTCAAATATTTCACTGCTGTTTCTTCAACATTATTTAATAGTTCTGTTAAAATAATAAAATCTAACGAATTTTTACAAGACGTTGAAAAACAAGAAACTCAACAACAAATTATAGACGAATATCACACACGAAACCACAATGGCATTAACGAGACTTATCAACATTTAAAACAAAAATATTTTTGGCCTAATATGAAAAATTATATAAACGCTTTTATTAATAAATGCTCAATTTGCCTTCAGACAAAATACGAAAGAAATCCGTACAAACCACCATTTTCAGGTCCCCTTCTAGCTAAACGCCCTTTTGAAGTGATACACATTGACACCTTCAGTTTCGATAATTGTAAATTCCTAACTATCATAGATTTATTCTCCAAATATGCGCAGGCATATTATATAACTGATGGATCCGCAATTACCGTGTTAAATAAACTTAGACACTATTTTTCCCATCATAATCATCCCCTAAAAATAGTAGCTGACGCTGGCAAAGAATTTTCGAATACTACCCTTAAAGAATACTGTAATTTATTTAATATTAATCTTCACATAACAACCCCCCAAAATCCTAACTCAAATTCACCAGTAGAGCGACTGCACTCAACTCTTGTAGAAAAATTGCGAATTCTTAAATTACAAAACCCACAAGAGAGGCCTGCAACCCTAATGATAACAGCAACCCTTATTTACAACCAGTCCATTCATTCGACAACTGGGTATTCACCTTTTACATTACTATACGGCCCCTACGACGACTTACCAACAGTCACACCTGAAACTACCCTTTACGAAGAATACAATAACAATAGGCTCAAAGAAATAATGCCTTTCTTCGACAGTGTATATCAGAAACAAAAAGTAAGTGGAGACAAAAGAATTTCTAAAGCAAATGCGGACAGACAAACGACACCAGATTTACAAGAAACGACACAACTAGCTATTAGAGTACCAAAAGTAAGAAAAACGAATCCTCTTTATAAATTACGATCACATCCTAAACAAAAAGAAAAAATTGTTACATTTTCTAAACCAAAAGCAAAAGCTCACGTTTCTAACATAAAAAGAGTAAGAAAGACTTTTTCGTTACAGGACAAAACTACTACTACTACAAACAACGATGACCCTCAACCTGGTCCATCCACTTCAAATAACACCGATAAAAACTAACGGATATTTTAAAGAGTATTTAGGCATAGCAAAAATACTCAAACATTATCATAAATTTTATTTTTATTTTAATATTACCGATATAGAAATTAATTATAACATATTATTTAAAAATTCTAAATTTTTAAACACTGGACAAATGTCTGCAAGTAACGAACGATATTTACTAATTTTAGATGACCATTTGTCACGATTAAGTAATGAACTACAAAAATTATCAATGCACAGAACTAAACGCGGATTAATAAACGGAGCAGGCTCTTTAATTAAAATGATAACAGGAAATCTCGACCAAGAAGACTTAAAAGAAATCAATAAAAATTTAGATAACCTTTTCCAAAATCAAGAAGATATAATTACCCAAATTGATAATTTAAATTCATTTGCTAATATAATCACACAAAGGTACGAAAAGGACCAAAAAATTATTAATCAAAATCTAGATCATATTTATCAGACTTTTTCCACTTTAGATAGCGAAAGAGAATTGTCGAGTAAAATTCATTTCCAAATTCACGTAGCTGTTAAATTACTCCATAATATAGAGATAATTCAAAGAACTATTTCCTTAAGTTTTAACGAAATTACTAATATAGAGCTCTTTACCACTAGTGATCTGGTAAATATTATTGATCACTTAAAGTTAAGTCATGACAGAAATGAATTGATCGACTTTGACAAAAATCATGTTTTTAAGGTTGTAGAATTTACCAAATTTCATATATTATCGGTTAAGGATACGATTGTATGCCTTTTAAAAGTTCCTATCCTACATCCCAATCCTGGTTCTTATTTTCGTGTTTATCCTATACCACAAAATTATATTCTCCTGGTACCACCCAGCTCATACTATTTAGAAACACCCTCTTCAAACTTATGGACCCAAGAGAAGTGCCCCTCTATAGAAGACGTGGTTATATGCAATAATCGCCCACGAGAAGAACATTGTCAGCTTGACACCTTACAAAATTGCACTTTTGCCAAAGTAATGAACCCCTACGAAATATCAACTCAGCTGCAGAATGGTCAGATCTTAATATCCACTAGCTCAGCAACCACTATTGTCGAAAATTGCGAAACATCGTTAGAACGAAAAATCTTCCAGGGAAACGGTCTAGTAACATCCCTCAATTCCTGCAAAGTCAAGATCAATGAGGAAATGTATGAAGACGTTGCTACCAATTTGACGCTACAACCCATAGAAGTCGAAGAATTGCAACCGACACCTCAACATCATATCCATTTTAAGCCAATTCATCTAAAAGAAAACAAAAGGATAAAAAAAGCATTGTCTCAAATACAACAGCATCCATTTCATCTCCGACCGTCCATGCAGTATTCCCACTTAGGCATTACCATTGGTATATCCATCGCTGTTACCATTGTACTTCTGTTTCTTTTAAGAAGAAAAATTCAGAGCATCCTATACAAGTCCAACAGGCAAACGCAAACAGAAGAAGTGTCCGAACACGAGGACGTGTTAAAGATTTAAGGGTGGAGGAGTTACATCCCTGTATATTCTCAACATCATACCAAATACGACGAATCCGGAAACCATGCATCATCAGTTTAGTGACCTGTGTAAGAGTGCTGATGCAGCCGTTTGCATTTATGTTAATTCTGTAGAACATTATTTCATTCAATCGCTGTAACTCTAGTTGTTCACATGTTGTTTTGAATCACATATTTTATAATAAATTTTAAGACTGAAATAATTGTACCACTTAAATAAATAAATTACTTTTTTCGGACAATCGCTACGAAAAAACCTAATTATATATATATATATATATATATATATATATATATATATATATATATATATATATATATATATATATATATATATATATATATATATATATATATATATATATATATATATATATATATATATATATATATATATATATATATATATATATATATATGTATATATATATATATATATATATATATATATATATATATATATATATATATATATATATATATATATTGTTATTGTTGTTGTTGTTTATTGGCAAAGATTATACACTAAGTTAATACAATAAGTCTTATGCGACTTGTGGTGTATCATATAACATAATTTAGAAGGTTGAATCCTAAATAGTTTGACAGTCCAACACCAAATTCAATAAACTTCAATTTTGACGTACCAAACTTAAATTCTTTTTTCTCTTCTATTTCGCACCTTCTAACACTTCAGCCATCACCTTCATTTACCATAAATCTCTGCTATTCCATAATGTCTTTCTAACTGCTATTCTTTCCAAGCAACCCATATTTTCACCAAAATTTTTAAATTTGTAGGAGATAAAAATTACTTTAGTCTGACAAATGTCAATATTTGTATATATATATATATATATATATATATATATATATATATATATATATATATATATATATATATATATATATATATATATATATATAGGGTGGCGCATTGAAAACGAAACAGACCAATTTGCGTCCAGAGATTTTTTTTAAATAAATCCTGAAACACGTCAATTTTAATATTGAGTGGGACATGTTTTGATATAAAACTCAACTTTGTCACATCAACCCCTTATATTTTAAATAGGGAACATGGGTCGAGTGTTACATCATTTGAAAGCTCTTTCTTTTCTGAATTCAGCACACTAATTTTTTTGGAAGTTTTATCAACTCGTTTAAAAATTATTCATAGTTGAAGATGCAAAAACGCATTTCACTCATTCCGATAAGAAATGTGCTGATAGTTAATGTTTTGTTGGTTTGTAAACAAAAAATTGATTATCAGAACATTTCTTATCGGAATGAGAGAAATGCGGTTTATCATTTCAGTTTATCGGTCGGTTTGATACTTGATAGTACTACCGAAAATTAATTTCACAATTATGTATTCTGTAGAAGAAAGAGTTGAAATAATTACTCTTTTTTTTCAAAAACGATGACTGTGCCAACCGTACCGCAAATTTGTTTAATGAATGACATCCGAACAGACATGTTAACAGAAAATACATTTTGGAGTTAGTTGCAAAGTTTCGACAAAGTGGTTCAGTATCCAACAAAAAACGGGATCCTGAACGTGAATTTCCGGTTAGAAATGAGACTACTGAGATTGAAGTTTTAGGACAAATTGCTGTAGACCCAACTTTGAGCACGAGAAAATTCGCCACTGTTTCAAACATCAAAAGAAGAACTATTCAGCGAATATTGAAGCATAATAAATTTCACCAGTATAAAATTCATCTTATACAACAACTGAATGAAGATGATTTTGATCGGCGGCTGGAGTTTTGTGAAGTTATGACTGAACGAATAGCTGATAACGGGAACTTTCTGTTCAATATCGGTTTTTCAGACGAGTGTACGTTTTTATTAAAATCTACAGTCAATAGTCATAATTGTCGTTATTGGGCAGATAATAATCCAATAAATTTTCACGAGGTCCACACTCAAACTCCACAGAAATTGAATGTCTGGATTGGCATTTTTGGAGACTGTTTATTCGGACCAATTTTTGTTGAAGGCAATTTGAGCGGGGAAACGTATTTGAAGTTACTAGAAGATATCGTTTACCCTCTACTAATTGACATTGTTGAAAATGATTATCGCTATCAAAAAAATCAATTAGTGTTTCAACAAGATGGAGCCCCTTCGCATTTTTCACAACGTGTTAGGGAGTTTTTGAACAGAGAGTTTCCAGAGCAATGGATTGGGCGTAGAGGTGCTATTAAGTGGCCCTCTAGATCACCGAATTCAACTCCTTTAGTCTTCTTTCTATGGGGCCATTTAAAGAGTAGAATTTACGCAACAGAACCGGAGTCTCTGGAAGAATTACGACGACGCATTGTTGAAGAATGCAGTCTAATAACTCCACAAATGCTCCAGAATGTCTGAGCTCGTTTTGAACAAAATTTGTACTTTTGTATGGAAGCTGGTGGTCAACAATTTGAAGACTTACTCGATTAAACAATTTTTAATGTTTGGTTTTGTTTTTTAGTTTTTTTTAACGAAAAATTGACCAATTAGCGCATTTCTTATCACAATGAATAAAATACGTTCTTGCAATTCCAACTGTGAATAATTTTTAAACGAGTTGATAAAACTTCCAAAAAAATTAGTGTGCTGAATTTAGAAAAGAAAGAGCTTTTAAATGATGTAATACTCGACCCATGTTCCCTATTTAAAATATAAGGGTTGTTATCACCACCCTTAAGGGGTTGATGTGACAAAGTTAAGTTTTATGTCAAAACATGCCCCCCCACTCATATTAAAATTGATGTGTTTCAGCGTTTCTTAAAAAAATATTATCTGGACGCCAATCGGTCTGTTTCGTTTTCAATGCGCCACCCTGTATGTATATATATATATATATATATATATATATATATATATATATATATATATATATATATATATATATATATATATATATATATTGTATTTAGATCTGCATCTGGATTCTATGTTACCATATCTTGAGTAATGGCGTCTGATTCTTTGAGGTACTGATACTTAGTGTTACTTTATGTATTTTTTCATTACTTCAGCAACAACAGGGAGAAGCAAATTTTTAAATGGATGGCCTATTTGAAGAATAGAGCTTCCAGACCAGATGGTAACGCCAGATTAGATGAAATAGGTGGTTTTGAATCTAATGTCGTTTGGACGTAGCTTAGCGACATACCACGGGTCGAGATGTTAAATAAAAATGTAAGAATTTGCATTTAAATGTGATTGAGTATCAGTCTACCGACTTGATCAGGTCCGAGGCAGGTTGGTATGCCAATTAGATGACTATTATTGCCGTCCTCTAACACAGTTTGGACGTAGTTTAACGACATACCACAGGTCCAGATGTTAAATAAAAATTAAAATAGGATAGTGATTGGTAAATATCAAGTAAACTTTTCTGGAGAAGTATAATAAAATTTTTGATGGTTTTGAAAGTTTTCAAGTTTTTTGTTACAAAAATAATCAGATATATGGAAGAAAGTACACCAAACACTATACTCTACTTTGATTTATAATTTTGGCTAACATATGAATAGAGAATGTAGGTACATTACTTCAGTATGTCAAAAGTCTTCAAAGAATTCAAACGAATAACCGTTGTGTAACGTAAAATCAAATTCAGTTGAACCAAAGTAAAATGAAGGTTTGCAAAGTAGTGACATACATAAGTCTATTTTGTAGTTTTATTTTTGTCACCAACTGTCAAAGTCTGCCAAATGTAGCTATCTCAGATTGTTTGACAGCTCCCATGCCCATCTTGTAATTATTTAAAAGAAGTCTTTGTTACTGTTTGAACTAACAAACGTTTTATATGTCCATTGAGGACATAATGAAGATATCTTACTAGCAGTGACAGCTGTCATAATAATCTAACTGTAAATGTGAAAAACTCCAGGCACATGTCACTGTTACACAACTGAACCCTTCCTGAAACACTTATAACAAAAATATATTTATACGTTTTGTAGCTAAAAATATTGAAAAAATGAAAGCGTTGTTGCAAAAGTATTTTTTATATATTTTTTATTTCATTCTCTTAATTGTTTTATTAACACTTATATGTATTGTTACTATATAAACAGTTTTACATGTATATATATATATATATATATATATATATATATATATATATATATATATATATATATATATATATATATATATATATATATGTGTGTGTGTGTGTGGGTGTGTGTGTGTGTGTGTGTCTGGACGCAGCAAGTGCGTTATGGAAGTGAATTTTGCCAGCAGGCATCAATTTGGTCACCAGTATAACCTATATAATAGAAACAATGCACCATATTTCATTAAAATAACTTTATTGTTTGAAAATGTACAAAAATTTCCGAAAGTAAACTTAAAGTGTTCCCAAAAAAACAGGTTTCTTGGTCAACCTTATGGGTTAATAGCAAATTGAGCTATTCAAGTTTGAAGCATTTAATGAAAATTCGTTACCGCAACGCACATGCTGCGTCCCGAATTTCGTTTCTTGCAAAAATGCAATAACATAAGGCGTGATCGATTAAAAAAAAAAAAAAAAAATATATATATTGTATCACCAACGACTTATGGGCCACCCTGTAATTGTAGAAATATTTTTTAAGATATAGCTCAAGACACCCTATAATAAATGTATACAATTTTTTTTTGTATCTTGTATATAATAATAATATATTTTTATGAGCTACCTTGAGTGCAAGCAGTACATGTAACATGTAACATGTAACATGTATATATATATATATATATATATATATATATATATATATATATATATATATATATATATGTATATATATATATATATATATATATATATATATATATATATATATATATATATATATATATATGAAAACAAATATAGTCCAGAACAAGTGATCAAGTAAAACAAACCTCGTTGTGGAACCAAGTAGTATGTTGTCACAGTAGCTCCAAATAACACAGAATATTAAAAAAATTTCGAGGTTATTGTTCCACCAAGTAGACCCCCAACTATCTTTTTTTGACTTGAGTGGACCGTTTTCGTGATATGCTGAGGCCACAGCATCCCTTACCTGTTCAGCCGCAATCTCAATATCTTCACGATCGCTCACTGTGGGGATAGCGGACACAAGTCAGGCGGCGAGGGATTGCTTGTACCCCTCCCAATCCGTCCTCCTCGGGTCGCGATACTCCACCACAGGTCTAGTGCCTGTTTCAATCTCAAATAGGATGTGGGCATGGTCCGAACACGAGGGTTTAGACAACACCCTCCATTTAAGGATTTTTGAGCTCAACAGCCTTGAGCTAATTGTGAGATCTAAAACCTCTCTTCGATTGACCGTTAGAAAGATGGGTTCCGAGCCTATGTTGTTGACAGCCAGCTCCTCCCCTAATATGTATTCAAATAGTGACTCACCTCGTCTGTTAGTGTCTGTGCTCCCCCAAACCAGATGATGGGAGTTCGCATCACACTCCATTACAAGGTGATCATTGTTCCTCTTGCAGTAGGAGATCAATTTCCGCACCTCTGCTGGAGGTGGTTGTTCTGCATCTCTGTCTCCAGGGAAATAGGCCGAACAGGCCACTACTTCCAGCCTGGTTCCCCCGGTTGTGATCATGAGATGGATGGCTGCTATGTCCTTGGTGCAGTATTCTGGTAGTGTAAAATACTGCAAGTTGTTTCTGATCCAGATACAGGCTCTGGGGTTGGTACCAGAGCCCACCTCTACTATCTTACCAGAAATGTTACCCAGCCTTTTGTTCGGTCCGAACTGGCGGTCCAGGGCTCTTGGAGAAGAGCAATGTCCATCTGCTCCTCCTTTAATTTCATGCTAAGGAGGTATGTCGCTGCCTTAGCATGATGCAAATTTGCCTGTATGCACCTAATAGGTCTGGTGGAAGGATGTATCCTGCCATCTCCTCTATTGGGGCCCATTTTATTGGTGGATTTAATTCCACCTACGGTGCCACTTCCCGAGGGTATAGCCGGGGGGATTGATCCCCCCCCCCACTCTCGGAAGGGCCCGCTTCATTATACAGTATACAGTGAGGAGGAGGGATATTCAGAGTGGATAGTGCCCACTCCCACCCCTACAGTCACCTGACTAAACGTCTTACTGACAGCACCCTCTCTGGGATTTTTTGCCCACTGTTGTGGTGTGCTGCCGTCCGACCGGAGTCGCTTTCCGCTGACGGCACCCCCAGTTGCGGCATCAGACTCCTCGGGTCGTTTTATGGTACCCTCAGAGCCCTCAACCCCCACCCGAGCCCGTCGGGACCCGACTTCCGTTAGTACCTGACTCAAGGCGGTTGAATATGGCACCCCCGCCTTGAGCGGACGACTAGGCTGTCTCCTTGCGGATCCAGACAGTCGTTGTTTTTTCCCTCGCTCCTCCGTGTGGCGCAAGGAACATTTTAGGAGCTCTCGCTCCTTATCAGAGGACAGAGATTTGAAGGATAGGGAGGGGATGACCCTGGACCCCCCCTCCATCGGTTTGGCGGTAAGAGACGGGAAAACCCCCATTTCTACCTCTATGTGTTCTCCAGTTGCCTGGAGATCGAGATTATTATTACCCATCTCGTTTGGGTCTGTGTCTTATCATGTTCATATTCTGATCCCACGAGCTGCTGGGGAAAATTTTGGTTAACCTCCATGGAAGAGCCCCGCATCCCAGGGAGAGGCATTTATACACAGGGAGGTCGCCCGGTTTCCCTGGGGAGGATTACGTTAGGGGCAGAATTACCAACCTGCCAATGCCTGGCCATATCGGCCAAAAGCATCATCGCTTCGGCACCAACCCTCCAACGGCCTTGCGATGTGGGTTTTTTGTAGAGGTCTCTCCACACAATGCCGGCCAGCTAAGGCAAGCATTCCCGGCCCTCCCAAGACATGCCTAGGTAGGGTTACAGTATTCCCTCCTCCTTTCTCAGCCGGGCTTGGGACCGTCCATGGCGAAGTTATTAAAGAAGTTAGTTTAACATCAGATGACCTGGTATCTAAAGACATTGGGTCCAGGAAAAACACGGCTGGATCAGAAATATTTGGTAATGCTTCAGAAATTAGAAAAAATAAATCACCTAGCGTTCAAACAAAACCTTGCAGCAGTAAAGAATATTTTGAATCTGGATTAAATAATGATATAACTATAAGATACAGTGATACTGAATTAAAATCTCCAGATCAGCCAAAAAAAGAAAAATAAAAAAGAAAAAATTAAAGATAATAGTAATACCAGGTTGGATGAGCTAATGCCTATGCAAATTAGTTCAAGTCAAAGTCATCCTGAATTAGAATTTTCAGATCATGTGAAGAAGAAGAAGGCAAAAATTAGTTCAACATTAGACGAGCCGGTATCTCTGGAATTTGCTTTCAAGGAAAACAATCATGAATTGGGATTTTGAGATCACATGAAGAAGAAGAATAAAAAGAAGAAAGCAGAAGTAAACAATGATCACAGCACCTTAAATGATCTGATATCTAGGGAATATATTACAAGGCAAATTGATCCTAGTTTGGAGACTTCATGACAAGTGAAGAAAGGGGAGAAACAACTGAAAAGTGAAGATAACATTGATTTAACTTTAAGCAATTTAACGTCTATTCAAACCACTTTAAATGATGAATCTGGATTAGCAGTTTCAGATCAATTGGGGAAGAATAAAAAGAAGAAAGGTAACAATATAGTCAGACATGATTACAGTGTATTAAATGATGTAGCCTCTGAAATTATTTTAAACGAAAGTGATCCTGGATCA
The DNA here is from genome assembly GCA_964006375.1 of Tillus elongatus. Lineage (NCBI taxonomy): Eukaryota > Metazoa > Arthropoda > Insecta > Coleoptera > Cleridae > Tillus > Tillus elongatus. The sequence goes on from OZ023262.1 coordinate 50,342,254, forward strand.
AAACCTTTATTTCAGGTAAAGAAGAAGAGGAAGAAAATAAAAGAAATAGTTAACCCTTAACTGGTATCGTCGGGTCAGAACTGACCCGGCGCATCTTTAACTCTACCACAGATTAGGCGCTTGTGCAGTTACGCGGTGGGGGTTCCGTGACTTCTCATACAGTATGCATACAATTAGACACCTCAAGCGACCGTTCAATTTAAGCATCCAGGGTGCCGATTTGTATGCGTTCAGGTCAGATTTGACCCGAGGATACCAGTTACGTGTGTATTTTGAATTTAATTCACTATGGATTTTCTCGTTATTGACGGCAAAAAATATACGGGTGATGAAGTATGTGAGTTGTTCTTGGACAATGAAGATGATGGTGATATTAGTGACACACCTACTATCGATAGTGATCACAATTCTGATGAAGAATATACCACAGAAGATGATGTCAGTCAAGATGAACAAGTTCCTGTTGGAGATTTCGATAATGATGGAAACAGTGATGGTTCAGCTTGTTCTTCGGATTTGCCATTATCATCTGCATGCTATGTTTATGGAAAGAATAGGTACAAATGGTCAAAACAAGCTCCCACACCAGGTCGGACTAGACGCCATAATATTATTACGCATTTACCTGGACTGAAAGCAGTGGCAAAAAACTTACACGATAAGAACCCTGTCAACTACTGGTCTCTTCTGATAACCGACGAAATGATTTGTCGACTGCACAAATGAAAAAAATACTGATTTGTCCAGTAGATATGGAAAAACAGCCTCATTTGTGAATTTCAGATTCAGTTGAGATGAATTCATTTTTTTTAATGGCTTTCACGTCGGTTTTCAAATCCAACCATGAAGACATCGAAGGTTTATTTGTTTCAGACGGCACCGGCCAAGACATATTCTGAGGTACCATGTTGCTAAAGAGATTCATGTTTTTGTTAGTTGCATTGCGGTTTGATAGTATTTCTATCAGAGACGCGAGAAAGCCAGATAAATTTTACCATATACGTGAAATTTTTGAGACATTCATACAGAACTGTCAAAATTGTTATATTCGTGGTGAGTACCTTACAATAGACGAGATGCTTGTGGGCTTTAGAGGACGATGCTCTTTTTGTGTTTATATGAAATCTACACCGAACAAGTACGGATTGTAAATATTATGCCTTTGTGATGCAAAGATACACTACCTTCTCAATGCTTTCATCTATACAGGCAAATCAGAAAATGGGCAGCCAAATCCAAGAAAGCTATCAGTGCCAACCCGTACTGTCTTATCATTAATCGATCCAGTCAAAAATACAAACAGAAATATCACCGCAGATAACTGGTTCACGTCAATTGAATTAGTTGAAGAATTGCACAAAAACAAACTCACTTATGTTGGTACGGTACGTAAAAATAAGAGAGAAATACCTGAATATGTGTTAACTAGCACTACAACTTTAGTGTCGTATGTGCCTCAATCAAATAGATACGTTCTGTTATTGTCAAGTATGCACCATGACAACAAAATTGATAAAGAATCAAATAAACCTGATATGATTCTATATTATAACTCCACAAAAGAAGTGTGCAAATTACAATGCTGGTCGAAGAACTAGAAGGTGGCCGTGTGCTATTTGGTATGCTGTGATAAATATAGCTTCTGTAAATTTCTTCATATTCACGTTGATTAATGACTCCTGGGTCTTAGGGTTTTCTTCTTTCGAGGTCGGCCGCCTTTATGGTCTAAAAACAGTCAAACAAAATGTTTAGGGGAACAACAAAATAGTAGGAGCTTGTGCACTGTAGACTGACGCTAAAGAAGTGACTGAGAGCTAGAAAGTTATCACAAATTAAAAAAATCTCTCCCCCACCCCTAGCTGTAACGGTGCCAACCTAACCGGCAAACAAGGCCTAAATGTCTGGCGGCAATTTCATATTTAAATATATACAAGCTTGCATCAACAGTCAAAGTAAAACAAAAAAATTTCGGGACACAACAAGTGCGTTATAGTAACGAATTTTCATAAGAATTGTACACTGCTATTATATGGCATATTAGTAAAGTTAATACTTTAAACTTACACAGACCTTGAAGATCGATTTTATAGATCCTAGTACGCGCACATGTGAAGAATTCTTTTGACAGTGTTACCGTCGATATCTCTCTATTATTAAAAAATCTTGTACTCTGACTCCTTTTGAGAAAAAATCTCAGGACGCAGCAAAGGCGTTATGGTAGTGAATTTTCATAACAATGTTTTTAATAGGAAATATAATTTTTTTAAGAAAGCTTGCATCAAATTTGGTTACCAGTATAACCTATATAAGAGAAACAATGTACCATAGTTAATCAAAATAAGTATATTGCTTGACAATATACAAAAAACTTCCGAAAATAAACCTAACATGTGCGCAAAAAAACTGGTTTCCTGGCCATCAAACCTTAGGTTAATAGTAAATTAAGCTATCGAAAGAAACATTTTATGAAAAGTCGCTACCATAACGCAGTTGCTGAGTCCCGAATTTATTTTCTTACAAACATGCATTATCTTTCGATTGAAAATGCAAACATTGTAATACTATAAGGCGTGTTCGATTAGAAGAAAAAAATTGCATCAGCAGCGACTTATGGGCTACCTGTGATTGTAAAAATAATTTTATAAGATGCAGCTCCAGACATCGTACAATTAACATATAAAATTTATCATATGTTGTATAATAATGGATATTTTGAGCTTTACCCTAGAAATGCGTCACTCTGTATATATGAAAACAGATAAAAACTGAAACTAACCCGGATATGGGTTCTATGGGGCCTACTTCGCGCTCATTTAAAGAAATCTTTTAAAAATTCAAAAGTTGTATCCAACTCTATGAGTAAAATTGTGATGGCCAAAAATAAATATGATTGTAAGAAGAGCATGTCTACATTTGTATTACAAATGTCAGAAAACAAAATATTTATTTACATGTCACTTTGAAAGTACTTTGACATTTATCAAAATAATTTGTCAGTTGAATATGACATGTACTGTTGCCGCGGATTATCATTATGCACTGTTGTATTACGCCTCATAAGAATCTTGTTGTTTTTTGGAACACGAAAGCTTATTTTACTGTAAAAACATTTTTCCACCCCTAACCTGAAATGGTTTTCGTTTCATTTAACGTTGTTTCCTTATAGCGTCATAGTAGGTTTTAGAATCTAGAAATTATTCTATGTTGTGTGAATTTTTTCATTGCATACCTAGAACAAATTGTATTTTCCTTCAATTATGAATGATACTTTTACGTCAATTCCTATATTTTCTGTGCCCAATGTGTTGAACGGATGCGAAACGGGAGAAGGAAATTTCATTTAAAGTTAAAATGACGAAGAGAACTTTTTTCCAGGCACGAGCGTTGTTTCCATTTTTTTTTAAATATTAATAATATTTATGGGTAAATTAGCAGACTAGCGTATTGTTCATTTTTTGAAAAAAAAAATCTGAAACAATTTAGAGGAACCCCTTTATGCATTAACCATCGGACAAATGCTGTGATCTCAACTCCACAATACAGTTAAGAGACCTAAAGTCAATTTGAGGTTCTGTGCAAGGTAAACTCATCTTGAAGAAGTCCATAGAAAGGAGAAACTACTTACCAACACCAATAGCGCCTCCGTGGCCGTGCGGGAAAGCCGATGACTTTCCAATACGGACTCGGGGGTCGACGGTTCGAGACTCACCGGCGGCGGATGATTTTTCAAAATCACTGTCGTCGTTGAGATCGAGCTCAAGGTGGAGGGTAGGTTAGTTTAAACTAGGACCATTTTATTTTTTCAAATTATTTTGTCATATGCTTTATGAAATGACAATTTCTTTTTCTTGGAACTCTTGCTGTTTATCTGATATTTATTTGTGTGTGAGTTAATATTTGTTTGAAATTTGCCAACCATGTTAATTTAATTTTGTTTGCTATCCCAAATTTATGTATATGAATAAATTTAATATTATTGTTACATTAACATACCTGTTTAATTGAAGAGAAATTCCTCCCTAATATCTCTCCTGTTTGGCAACAACACAATTAATAAATTCTAATTATCGTTTATCTAGATTCCTTAAATTTAATATAACCAGGCCCTAGCCTGCGGCGCTCACAAATATAAGACTTCAGGCAGAGCAACACAGAAAAGAGCGTGAGTATCAAACCATCTCAAGATCTGCCAACCCCCTAAAGTGTTTCTAGTCTTAATAATAATAATAATAATAATAATAATAATAATAATAATAATAATAATAATAATAATAATAATAATAATAATAATAATAATAATAATAATAATAATAATAATAATAATAATAATAATAATAATAATAATAATAATAATAATAATAATAATAATAATAATAATAATAATAATAATAATAATAATAATAATAATCTGATAGATATATACTTTTAGGGTAGGGCTAATAGGCAAAAGTGACCTCACTATCAAGCAGGTTCAAATCCACTTGAGGTCAATCACAATATACCACGTCTCCAGTAAACTTTTTCTTTAAGGACGGTTACAAGTATAAAATCATGAAATAAAATAAGAAATGTGGTTTCACCTGTATAACAATACCCGGTCCCTTCCCCGCAGTACAATTCACAGCAATGGCTTATTCTACCAATTTCACGGATTAATTCCTGCACTCGTCCTAGCCCCAAGGGGGCTACTTCTGTGATCTCGTCTTCAATCTGTCCATGGCTCCCTTAGTTACTGTCTCTGACTTGACCTTATTATTTGGTAATGTAGTTTTTGGAGAAGAGTACTTAACCGACTGGGAGACTTTTATTACTCTTTTCTGCCACACTAAAGATCACAATATGTCTTGAGGTTCCTTGACTATAATCTCTAACTTATTACTAGTCGTGGATTTCTTAGTGGATTGAGCAGTTTCTAATATATCTTGAGTATCGAGAGTTAAAGATGGTGTTGCAGGGGCACTATTGTTTGGCCTCGCGACACCGCATGTTTCGTCATGATATTCTTGCGCCTCTACTTGCTCTAGCGAGTAGTATGTACCGTTTTTAACCAATTTATTCCTACTTCCATCCAAACTTATTAATCAACTCTTCAAAATTTTCGACAAAACAACCACTTTATAAGCAGCGATTGGTAAAACACGTACAAATTATATATATATATATATATATATATATATATATATATATATATATATATATATATATATATATATATATATATATATATATATATATATATATGCATGTTTGTGAGGAAAAAATTGATAGCGTTTATCGTTTTTCGAGTTCAGTTGTTTTGCAACTTTCACATTTTTGGCACATATAAAAAAAAATCTCGGGACGCAGCAAGTGCGTTATGGTAGTGAATTTTCATAAAACTATTTATTAATAGCAATAATGTGTGTTTTTTTAAGAAAGCAGGCATCAAATTTGTTTACCAGTATAATCTATATAGTAAAAACAATGTGCCATGTTTCATCAAAATAACTTTATTGTTTGAAAATGTAAGAAAATTTCCGAAAGTAAACTTAAAATGTTCCCGAAAAAACTCGTTTTTTGGTCAACCTTATAGGTTAATAGCAAATTGAGCTATTCAAATATTAAGCATTTGATCAAAATTCGCTACCATAACGCACTTACTGCGTCCAGAATTTTTGTTCTTACAAACATGCATTATATTTCGATGGAAAATGCAAAAATGCAATAACATAAGGCGGGTTTGATTAAAAAAAAAAAATTGTATCACCAACGACTTATGGGCTACCCTGTGATTGTAGAAATAATTTTTTAAGATGTAGTTTAAGACACACTATAATTAATATATACTATTTTTTTCATATCTGGTATAATAACAGATATATTGAGCTTTATTGATTTTTTTTACGAAATTCTACAAAAATTATATACTATTAACGATAAAATAGCTAAGACTACTGCCAAGCGTCAAAGAAGGGGTCTATTTGAAATGAATTTTCTGGAAACATTTTAATAAAATGAAGGACAACGACGGTTGAAACTAAGACTTCAGGGTTTGTAAAACATACTTCTTGAGACATTTTGTTTCCATAGCCCGTATTAAATTCAAGTTCTTTTCCTAAATGTTGCCAATTTTGACGTTGAAATCGCAACTTTGATGTTTTGTGAAAAACCCCAATTTATTTTTGTTTAAATGCCTATAAATTTTTTGTCTTTTGACCTACAGAGCTAAATTTTAATAGGTAACTTGCCTATAATGATATAAATCCGCGTATAAAATTTGGTTGCCCTTACTATGTTAATTTATTTTGGAGATATAAATTTTTTTCGAAAGAAAACAAAAAATTTTCCGGGAAAACCTCGTCGGATTTTCCTGGGTAACGAACATATCCAAGCCACTTGCAAAAGGAAGGTACTCACCAATTTTGACGTTTAAAATCGCGATTTTGACGTTTTGAGGAGAACCCAAATTTATTTTTCTTTGAATGCCTGTAACTTTTTTGTCATTTAACCTACGAAGCTAAATTTTGGTAGGTAGCTTTCCTCTAGTGATATAAACCTGCGTATGAAATTTGGATGCCCTTACTTTGTTAATTTTGGAGATATAAATTTTTTTCGATTTTTTTCGAAAGAAAACACAAAATTTTTCGAGAAAACCTCGGCGGATTTTCCTGGATAACGAACTTATCCAAGCGACTTGCAAAAGGAAGGTATGTGCCAAATTCTCTCAAAATCCGTTCATTATTTTTTAAGTTATAGGTGTGACACCTATACATACATATATATATATATATATATATATATATATATATATATATATATATATATATATATATATATATATATAAACATATAAAGTCTGAAACTGACCTCGGATTTGGGTTCCGGGGGTCCTAAATAGCGCTCATTTGAAGAAATTTTTTCAAAATTCGAAAGTCGAGATCTCCTCATTAGTGAATTTTTTTTAAGAAAATTCACTATTATGATACGGCGTTTTTAACAATAAATAACGTAGTCCCATGATTTTCTTCTTTTTAATTCTAATGACAGATTAGGTATATAATTTTAATTTTAGGCATTCTTTTAGCAAATTTTTGTGTAAACAATTAATTTTTTTTGTATTTCCGTAGAAATTATTTCTTGTAAGATTTTTGTGAAATCTTGGTAATTAATAATAAATGCTTAACAGTTATCGTAAAAAAATGTTTTCAGATTTTCCCGACAAAAATTGTTTGCAAATTTTCATGCAAGCATATCGTTTTCAAATTTGGTATACAGTTAGCAGACGACAAACAAATGGTTCGGATTGTTTTTGGGTAAAATCACTCTAGGGGATAGGGGATGAATGAGGCGTGATTTGGTGAAAATTGAAATTCTTTCCTTAAAACTTGAGTAATATAAGGTTTTAGGGTTTGTTTACTAGAAAACTTTCAATCTCATGAAACATCTGGTATTTTGTGCTGAAATTAAATTTGCAGTTGCTAAAACAGCGCAAAAAGTTTCAAAACATATAGAAAACTTGATTCTGGAATGCATTTTTTTGTCTGTCGGTCGGTCGGTCTGTCATCCTGTTACCCTGTACGCCTGTCTGTTAGTAGGCGCAATAGCTTTCGAATGAATTGAGATACAATCTTAAAATTTGGTATCCAGTTAACACCCGACAAAGGAACGCTTCGAATTGTTTTTGGGTAAGACCGCTTCAGGGGGTAGAGAATAAATGGGGAGTGATTTAGTGAAAATTGGGAATTTTTAGTTAAAACTCGAGTAATATAACGTTTCAGAAGTTTATGGGTACAGGAATACGCATATTTTCTTTGTGGTCAAGCCATGGACCCTGAATTCATTTCATGGGGATGTCTTTCTGTGGAGAGTAGATTATCACAGCTATGTGGAAGTTATGATTCAATTTTCAGCACTATTTTTATAAGATTCGTGGCAAAGCTTTTTGTAAATAATTATATCTTGTTAGGTGGGCAAATAGCTTGAAGAAAAATCGGACCAGTTTTTCGGGAACATATTGAGTTTCTTTTCAGGAAATTTTTGTGCTTTTTCAAACAATAAAGTTATTTTGACTAAATGTGGTGGATTGTCTCTACTATGAAAGTTATACTGGTAACCAAATTTGATGCATGCTTTCATTTAAAAAGACATATTTTTGCTATTAAATTTTTTTCTGAAAGTGCACTACCATAAGGCACTTGCTGCGTCCAAACTTTTTAGGTTTCTGTCGGTCTAATATATATATTTCTGTGGCCAGTGAACGTAAAGTTCAAAGCCAACCCAAGATAAACACACACACACAAATACAAACACTCACACACACACACATTCACAGCACACTTCAAAATTATAACTAAACAAAAAATATGCATATAAAATTTCGGCTGTACTTCGTCTAAAAATACAAATACAAATATGGAGGTAGCAGACGATTTTAAATCCTTTGTTTCCATATATTATCTTGTAAATCTGTCCGTTCAAAAGTTCCAGGAAAAACTCCTTTGGGAAGCACCATCCATTTCCGTAAAGCTCCTGCTCTCTTTACAATGCTCTTAATATTTTATTCGATATTTCTCTCGAAACAAGGCTACGTTTTATAACATTTCCCTCTACATACATACAAAGTACCTATTCATTCATCCACCTTTTTTTACCTCCCTTATTCATGCAAATTGATCGAGCTTTCTGTTTATCTTCCCCAATAGGGAATCATGTAATGAATTTGTAGATCCGCAACTTCCATCTGGTAATGATGAGATGAGAAGTGGGATAAAGCTAGATCGACGCTTGGCGTCGCGGCGCTAGGACTACTAGTAATCAATGCAAACGCGCCCATGCAGCACGCCGGTTTCAGTTTCAGTTTCAGTGTGTTTCAGGACGTCTGAAAGGAGTGAATGTGCAGGTACCATTCCTGTGTCACACTTCTGACGTTTTTGTATGAACATTGCATGTCTGACGACAGTTGAACATCAGGGGTCGATACACTCGTTCCTGAAAGAACATTTTTACTGGTGAGTCTACCATAATTACTTTCTAATTATACCCGCACGATATTGTCTTGTCTTGTTGTTTGCGAAGTGCTGCTTCATTCATAACTCACTGTGACAATTCTGGTGAGAATCGTTTGTTTATAAAGCCGCGGAGAAATCCCAGAGCTCAGGTGTTTATCTTTTGTTTTTAGTTCTCTTTTGATTTGTTTACATGACCGAATGTTGTAGAAATTACTTAGATGTGGATTTCCTTTGGCAAATATTTCGCTAATTGCTTTTTTTATGTAAGTAACGTTTCTTTTAAATGAAACCATGTTACTGGGTCACAGACGTTCTTATAATTATTTAGTTTACTAAAAATTTTATGAAAAGCGATTAGGATCGATAAATTGTATTCCATGTTAATGTTTAAATGGACAAATAATTCAAAATGATTTTCTTAATTTCGTAATTTCTTCATCAGCAAATTTTTCTACGAAAATTTGCTAAAAACAATTATATATATATATATATATATATATATATATATATATATATATATATATATATATATATATATAGGGTGGCGCATCGAAAACGAAACAGACCGACTTGCGTCCAGAGAATTTTTTTTAAGAAACTCTGAAACACGTCAATTTTAATATTGAAGGGGACATGTTTTGACATAAAACTCAACTTTGTCACATCGATCCCATAAGGGTGGTGATAACAACCCTTATATTTTAAATAAGAAACATGGGTCGAGTGTTACATCATTTGAAAACCCCTTCTTTTCTGAATTCAGCCCACTAATTTTTTTTGGAAGTTTTATTAACTCGTTTAAAAATTATTCACAGTTGAAGATGCAAAAACGCATTTCACTCATTCCGATAGGAAATGTGCTGATAGTCAATGTTTTGTTGGTTTGTAAACAAAAAATTGACTATCAGAACACTTCTTATCGGAATGAGAGAAATGCGGTTTATTATTTCAGTTTATCGGTCAGTTTGATACTTGATAGTACTACCGAAAATTAATTTCACAATGGTGTATTCTGTAGAAGAAAGAGTTGAAATAATTACTCTTTTTTTTTTCAAAAACGATGACTGTGCCAACTGTACCGAAAATTTGTTTAATGAACGACATCCGAACAGACATGTTATCAGAAAATACATTTTGAAGTTAGTTGCAAAGTTTTGACAAAGTGGTTCAGTAGTCAACAAAAAACGGGAACCTGAACGTGAATTTCCGGTTAGAAATGAGATTACTGAGATTGAAGTTTTAGGACAAATTGCTGCAGACCCAACTTTGAGCACGAGAAAATTGGCCACTGTTTCAAATATCAAAAGAAGAACTATTCAGCAAATATTGAAGAATCATAAATTTCACCCGTATAAAATTGATCTTGTACAACAACTGAATAAAGATGATTTTGATCGGCGGCTGGAGTTTTGTGAAGTTATGACTGCACGAATAGCTGATAACGGGAACTTTCTGTTCAACATCTGTTTTTCAGACGAGTGTACGTTTTTATTAAATTCTACAGTCAATCGTCATAATTGTCGTTATTGGGCAGATAATAATCAAAAAAAAAAAATTCACGAAGTCCACACTCAAACTCCACAGAAATTGTATGTCTGAATTGACATTTTTAGAGACCGTTTAATCGGACCAATTTTTCTCGATGGCAATTTGAGTGGCGAAACGTATTTGGAGTTACTAGGAGATATCGTTTACTCTCTAGTAATTGACATTGTTGAAAATGATGACCGCTATCGAGAAAATCAATTAGTGTTTCAACAAGATGAAGCTCCTCCGCATTTTTCACAACGTGTTAGGGAGTTTTTGAACAAAGAGTTTCCAGAGAAATGGATTGGGCGTAGAGGTGCTATTGGGAGGCCCCTTAAATCACTGGATTTAACTCCTTTAGACTTCTTTTTATGGAGCCATTTAAAGAGTAGAATTTACGCAACAGAACCGGAGTCTCTGGAAGAATTACGACGACGCATTGTTGAAGAATGTCGTCTAATAACTCCACAAATGCTCCAGAATGTCAGAGCTCGTTTTGAGCAAAATTTGTACTTTTGTATGGAAGCTGGTGGTCAACAATTTGAATACTTACTTAACAAAATAAACATTTTTGAACGTTTGGTTTTGTTTTTTAGTTTTTTTAGCGAAAAATTGACTAATTAGTGCATTTCTTATCACAACGAATGATATACGTTCTTGCAACTCCAACTGTGAATAATTTTTAAACGAATTGATAAAACTTCCAAAAAAATTTGTGCGCTGAATTCAGAAAAGAAAGAGCTTTCAAATGATGTAACACTCGACCCATGTTTCCTATTTAAAATATAAGCTTGTTATCACCACCCTTAAGGGGTTGATGTGACAAAGTTGCGTTTTATGGCAAAACATGTCCCCCTTAATATTAAAATTGACGTGTTTCAGCGTTTCTTAAAAAAAATTTCTCTGGGCGAAATCGGTCTGTTTCGTTTTCAATGCGCCACCCTGTATAAGGTGTGACATTTAAAACTTCATACGCCATGTTCTTCAAAGCCAAATGATAATTTTTTAAATTGTTAAAGGTGTTAGATTAAGGACGCAAAAGGTTTTAACTTTGCAAAAAAAAAATAATTTATTATCACAAATGTAGATGGCGCTGCTGTGCAAAGAAACTTTTCGATTTTTAGATGTTTGAAATAGGTTGCCTTCGAAATTAAATTCAAAGAACATTTAGCCAATTATATTATTATTATATATTGCTAATAATAAAAAGTGTAAGAAGCACGTCAGATAGATAATGAAATAATTCAGATATTTCCGCTAAACGAAATACATATGTTAATTTATGTGTCGCTGAACCTCCCTAAATCGTTAGTGACCAACCACCTGCCGAAGAATATACATATAGTGGTAGATATAAGATACTCAGAATTATTCATCCTCTTATGACGCTAACTTGGTTCGTGAAACGATCGTCAGGTTTTTTTGACTGTGTTGTGGTGATTTGAGTTATCCAATTGTGCCTTTCAAACTGAAAGAAACGTAAATGTAATGAAATAATTTTTTGATAAAACAATAGGTTGGGTTCGATAGAGAATTGAATTCTGAATAAAGTTGATTATTTAATTATGATTTTCATAGAGTTAGGTTAGCTTAGGTTAAATTGTTAGTGGGCCATAACGGTCTCTCCACTGCGACCTTAAGGTCTATTGTTGCTCACGCCTAATTGTCTTATATTTCACCCAACAAATCCAACCTCCTACACAGGTCTTTTTTTCAACTGGTCAACTTTTGTGGGCGAAAGTTGATCCAGATCTACTGGTGCAAGTTGTGTCTTGCCAAAGAGCAAGCCCGGTCCTGTCCGTAGCCGAACAGGAACATAGCACGTGCTCTGTTGTTTCGTCACTCATCATACACAGCGGACACTCGGTCTCTTGACTGAGACCAATTCGGTGATGACGCAAGCGGCAGTGTCCTGTATACAGGCTGACCAGAGTTTTCACTTCTTGTCTGTTTAGCTGTATAAGTTTTTGTCTGAAATGATATTTATGAAGGCATTAGTAGAGTGTGCAAATCCTGTTTTGTCATTGCTGGATTGTCTTTCTATCTGTAAGTCTTTAAGGCGCGTTTTGATGATATCCCCAGCACAGGTTCTGGCCTGATAAAGTTCATCTGGGCACCACCGCTGGCAAGCACGTCGGCCGCTACATTGCCATTAACGTTCGAGTGAGCTGGTAACCAGACCAGCGACACCTTATTGCAGCTGCCTAGTTCGTAGGGAGCAGATTTACAGCTCCATACCGTTTTTGAATTGCAACGGTAGGAACCAACGTGCATTTAATGCAGATTGGCTGAATATATTTTTATTGATTTGTATGTGCAATGGTTTTGTATAATTTCCCTCACACACATCTCGATTGCATACACTCTTGCCTGGTGCATAGTTGCATACTTTTCGAGACCAGATGATATTCTTGGATCGGTGATGCTCCCATATGCGCCAGCTCCTGCCACTATATCGGTTTTGGAGCCGTCAGTGTAGCAGCGGAGATATGCCCTCAGTATGGTCGTTTGGTTTCGTTCCTAGTTCTTCCTTTCCGGTAGGGCGGTCTTGAAAGGCAGATGTCTACTGATCTTTGTAGGCATCAGGTTTGAGATCATTTCCAGAACTTCATGATTTTCAATGTCATCAAGGAGTCCGGTCCCTCCCAAACTGATTGGCTTCATAGAGTTACATGATCATTTTATAGATATTTGTGGTTAAGTGTAGCATTGGTTATAATAAACTAAGCGTCAATTGAAGTGGCACACCTTGAATTTTGGATGCCGTTTGATCGTTTGCGGCTCAAAAACAAGCTTACCGAATCTGCTCTAATTTTCACCAGCTGGCAGATGTTTCGTGGTGTTTTTGATTGGTAGACAATAACGAAGTTTGCGATCACGTGATATAAGATACAGGGTGAAATATAAGTAGACGTTTTTTCAGCAACATTTCAAACGATGGCCACTAGTCTACGAAGACAGTTATATATATATATATATATATATATATATATATATATATATATATATATATATATATATATATATATATATATATATATATATATATATATATATATATATATATATATATATATATATATATATATATATATATATATATATATATATATTTGTGGTATGCAATTAAGAAGTGTTGCCTTAATACCTCGGGACGTTTTCGCGATTTTATTAATATCGCAGCTCACTGCATTTTTATAATCAATTATGTATTTTACATCAAATTCAGTCTAAGTAAAAATGCAAGCGCAACCCATTGATCGATGAGGCGGATTATGTTCGCTTTTGGTATTCAGTGTTGAAGAATATCTCTATACCTCGGGACCTCTTTTGAGATTTTGTAGATATCGCCTTCCGCTACGTTGCTGTCATCAATTTTGTTTTTGAGGTCAAATTTGACTTTTGATTACATTGTTTTTCGCAATACGCACACTTCAATAGTCAAGTAGTTGGGTTAGGTAAAGTTTTGGCATGTATTTCCGAAGTACACCTTAATACGTCGGGACGTTTTCAAGATTTTATTAATATCGCCGCCCACTACGTTTATATCATGCATTTTTTTAATCATTGGTCGACGGGGAGGTTTACGTTGATTTTTGTTATTCCATTCAGAAGAATATTTCTACACCTCGTCGCATTTCTGAGACTTTTTGATATCTCAGCCTACTAGGTTGGTATCATTCATTTTGGATTATAGCTAAAATTTGCAATCGGCAGCAAAGCAGGCGGACCGTATTGATCTACAAGGTGAGTTATTCATGATTTACATGACACCTAATGTCATTGAGCATGGCAACAATAAACTTTGACATTTTACATTCACATATGTTACATTATGTGGTGGTATAAGCCTGAATGGGAAAAATGACTTAGTCATCTTGGTGGGGGAAAATATGAATGCAGAAAGGTATCGAGATTGGTGTGCAAGAGCGCTTGTCATCGCCTATGCCATTAATTTCGCTAACGATTTTATCTTGGTCGATGATAATACTCGTCCTCTTGTTACGGATATGCTTAGGGTGAACAATATAGAGAGAACGGAATGGCCGGAGCATGTATGGAGTAGGCTCAAATTAAAATTAAGTAAGCGAGAGAGTTGTTTTCGTGACTTGAATGTATTTGCTACTGCGATTGGGCAAGGGTAGGAAGCTCCTCTCCAAGATTTGTTGATAAAATAGGTGGACAGCATGCCCAGACGAGTGGCAGATCTAATTAGCAATCGTGGTGGACCTACAAGATACTAATTTTTTCGTTCTTTTATAATTGTGGCGTTATTTATTCATTTATTTATCTATGTGTTAGTCATGTCTTGTGTCACGAGTAAAATAAAAATTTCGCTACTAGTATATTAGTTTTACTACTAAGAAACAAAATTAATGATATGAACCTGCGATATCAATAAAACGTCCCGAAGTATTGAAACTTTCTCAACTGAATACTCAAAATTCACCTAACTCAAATTCGTGACTATTGTGATGCGCGTTTTGCGGGAAAGTTAGGAGGCGAATTTGCTGACAGCAACGTAGTCGAATGTGATATCAACAAGATATCAAAAATGCTACGAGGTATAGAAATATTCTTCAGAATGGCATACTAAAAATTAACGTAAACCTCTCCGTCGACCAACGATAAAAAAAATGATATAAACGTAATAGGCGGCGATATTAATAAAATTTTGAAAATGTCTCTGGGTATTAATGTAATCTTCGGAATTGCATACCAAAATTCACCCAACCCAACTCCTTGACTATTGAAGTGCGCGTCTTGCGAAAAACTAATGTAGTCAAGAGTAAAATTTGACCTCAAAAACAAAATTGATGACAGCAACGTAGTGGAACGCGATATCAACACAATCTCAAGAAAGGTCCCGGGCATAGAGATCTTCTTCAGCACTGAATACCCAAAGCGAACATAATCTGCTTCATCGACCAATGGGGTTCACTTGCATTTTTACTTAAGCTGGATTTGACGTAAAATACAAAATTTAATATAAAAACGTAGTGGGCTGCGATATTAATAAAATCCAGAAAAGGTCCCGAGGTATCAAGGTATACTTCTTAACTACATACCACAAATATATATAACTCTCCTCGTAGACCAATGGCCATTGTTTGAAATGTTACCCAAAAACATTTACTTATATTCCACCATGTATCTTATATCACGTGACTGAGAGTTTTGTTATTGTCTATCATTCAGGATCCCCAGAAAACATCTGTCAACCTGTGAAAATTAGTGCAGATTCGGTTAACTCGTTTTTGAGCTACAAATCATTAAACATCATCCTAGGTTTAAGGTGTTCCACTTCAATTGACGCATAGTTTATATAATATAAACACCTCCGTAACTATTTTAATACAAGTACTGGACAATAGGTTTTTTTAGAATAGGTCACATAATTAAATGCATACTATTGAACCGCCGTAGTAAGGTTACTGTACAAGTTCTGGTTTTGCCGGAAATTATTAACATTTTTCAAATTGAAATGTGACAGACGGTATTTTATTGTAGTCAGAAATATACATTTTACGCAATTTTTTATTAATGTTTGGGCACCGAAAATGATTTACTGAATTAAATATTTAAAATTGTGCCCATTACCGTTTTTTTTTTAATTTTTTATCCAACAACACACCACGATGGTTCACAGCCTAAATACTATCGTATCGTGGGTGTCGACAAGGAGGAACGATGCAACTTGTTAATTCTGAACTTGAAGGTTTGGAGGTTCGAAGGAGAAGGAAAAACATGTGCCGGTAAGGAATTCAACAACTTGGAAGTCCTTGGGATAAAAGAGCGGGAATTACAAGATGTTCTGTGTCTGGTGACCTGGAATGTAAAAGGGTGCATTCGCTCTGTTTCCCTGGTAGATCTGTTGGGGGCAGTAGGTGGGGGAACTATGTAAGAAAGCTCTTCTGAGTAGTGCCCGTGCAGATATCTGTAAAAGAGAGAGAGGTCACCAACGGCACATCGGTGGCGAGAGATGGCAGCCTTTGGATGAGGGTAGGGTCACCGATGATACGTATAGCTCTCTTCTGAATGGAGTCCAGGGTGGCGAGGGTAGAAGCGACAACGGCACCCCAGATGTGGGGGCAGCATTCCAGGTTTCGCGTTATCTGTGAAGTATATAAGGTATAGAGATTAGCTGGTGAAAAGTATTTGCGGGCCCGGAAGAGAAAACCTAATTTCTTAGCAGCCGCTTCCGCAATTGATGTGACATGTTGGTGCCAATTATTGGGATTTCGATCCACAGAAATGCCAACAAGTGAAAAGGACTCATTACTTTGAATAACTTGGTTGTTCATTGTGATGGGTGTAGGGCTGGTGTATCTCTTATGAGATAGAAAGCAAGACTGAGATTTGGTGGAGTTGAATTGTACAAGATTTCTAGTTCCCCAGTCTAATATTGTTTGGAGATCCAAAGGGACAGAACCCTCCATGAGTCTGCGATCCTCATCTAATTGGGCTAAAGAGACCGGCTTAGAATATTGTATATTTGAGTGGAGGGTGCTGTCGTCCGCGTAACTGTGAACTGTGTTGGATGTTGATACCCAATGCCATTCTGTTCGACAGCTCATTGTTGCAAGCTCTTAAAAAACATCTCCATTAATAGCCATCGCACCTGCATATCTGTTATAGTATAAATCTGCCAAATATTCTAGGTAATTTTTCTTAATAACGTTTTTTAGGGTACCCCCAAAAAATCCATTGGAGTTAAGTCAGGAGACCAAACTGTCCACCCGAAAACCGCATCACTACCCTATTACTTGTAGATTGTTTAAGGAGTCGTATAGACTTTTGTCCTCTCAGCGATGCGACCTTAATGTCGCTGTCTTTTGTGCATGACTTCTAATAGTTGCCCAAAATGTTTAGACTTTTTATATAGTCTAGTTATCTTTTAGGGGCTATTTTACCTATCTCCTGTGGTGTTAAAGTCGCCCCTCCCAGGTATTTGAGTCATTTACAGAACTGTGCAATGCGGTCGCATAGCAAGTGTTCTGTTGTTTCTGCTGCTTCAGTGCAGATTTTGCAGTTTTCACTGTCTACCTTGTCCATCTTCATAAGGTGATACCTTACTGGGGAGTGTCCTGTGAAAAGTCCCGTGATTATTCTGAACCCGTTTCTGTTCAATTTAGGGAAGAGTTCAGATTTCTCTGTTGATATGGTGATGAACCGTTTTTCCTGACTATGCTGTTTGCTGCTTTGGTGCTTTGGTAGTACGCACATTCAACCGAATAAATCATCAACACGTCAGGACGTGATAAAGGAGGCATAATAAAGGGAAAGCGAAGTCCCGTTCCAACCGTGCAGGACTCCAGTTTCTGGTCGCTCGTATCCATCGTCTGGTGCGAAAGGGCAACTATGCGGAGCGAGTGAGTGCCGGTGTGCCGGTATACCTAGCCGCCGTGATGGAATATCTGGCCGTTGAGGTACTGGAATTGGCCGGTAACGCGGCCAGGGATAACAAGAAGACGCGTATCATACCCCGTTACTTGCAGCTGGCAATCAGGAACGACGAGGAACTGAAAAAGCTCCTGTCCGGAGTGACGAAAGCACAGGGCGGCGTATTGCCCAACATACAGGCCGCGCTGCTGCCCAAGAAGACCGAAAAAAGGCATAAGCCGCTTGCCAGACTGGAAAGAAAAAGAAATGAGGCACGTCTCTTAGCAGCATACCGATTTGAAAATAGGCGTTTTTCTCCAGTATGACAGCATTTGGTTCCTCTACCAAGTATCAAGTTCATTTCTTACATGGCTTTTTGTTAGTCCACAGTAGCGCTCTGGACCATAGAATAGTGTTGTTACTGCCCTTTTTCAAGGCCTCCTTTCTCATGTACTTCAATTTAATTTAATTCTCTATCAAATGCAACATATTTCAATTATCTGAAGATCGAAAAGTTTATTTACACAGCAGCGCCATCTATATGTATGATAACATAAATTAATCTAACACCGATAGCGGGCATTATCCCAAATAACTGTTAGGTTGGCCCGTTTTTGCTTGGCAGCATTTCACTTTCTTATCTGTAATGGAGCATCCTATATTATTCCATTATCAGGTTCCTTATTACAATTAATAGTGAGTTTATATACTACTGTTGTGCCTTGACTCAAGCTTTAATTTTAATTTTATTATAGCCACTTGAAAAGAAAATTGCAGTATGCAGGTGTTAAATATATATATATATATATATATATATATATATATATATATATATATATATATATATATGTATGTATATATATATATATATATATATATATATATATATATATATATATATATATATATATATATATTGAGGATCGCAGACTCATGGAGGGTTCTGTCTCTTTGGGTCTCCAAACAATATTAGACTGAGAAAGTATAAATCTTGTACAATTCAACTTCACCAAATCTGAGTCTTGCTTTCTATCTCATAAGAGATACACCAGCCCAACACCCATCACAATGAACGACCAAGTTATTCAAACTAATGACTTCTTTTCACTGTGGATCGAAATCTCAATAATTGGCACCAACATGTCACATCAATTGCGGAAGCGGCTACTAAGAAATTAGGTTTCCTCTTCCGGGCCCGCATATACTTTTCACCAGCTAATCTCTATACCTTATATACTTCACAGATAAGGCCAAACCTCGAATACTGCTCCCACATCTGGGGTACCGTTGTCGCTTCTACCCTCGCCATCCTGAACTCCATTCAGAAGAGAGCTATACGTCTCATCAATGACCCTACCCTCATCCAAAGGCTGCCATCTCTCGCCACCGATGTGACCTCTCTCTCTTTTACAGATATCTGCACGGGCACTACTCGGAAGAGCTTTCTTACATAGTTCCTCCACCTACTGCCCCCAACAGATCTGCCAGGGGAACAGCGCGAATGCACCCTTTTACTGTCCAGGTCACCAGACACAGAACATCTTGTTATTCCCGCTATTTTATCCCAAGGACTTCCAGTTTGTGGAATTCCTTGCCGGCACATGTTTTTCCTTCTCCTTCGAACCTGCAAACCTTCAAGTTCAGAATTAACAAGTTGCATCTTTCCTCCTTGTCGACACCCACGGTACGATAGTATTTAGGCTGTGAGCCCTCGTGGTGTGTCGTTGAATAAAAAAAAAATAAAAAAAAAAACGGAAATGGGCACAATTTTAAATATTTAATTCAGTAAATCATTTTCGGTGCCCAAACATTAATAAAAAATTGCGTAAAAATGTATATTTCTGACTACAATAAAATACAGTCTGTCACACTTCAATTTTAAAACAAGTGCGTTATGGTAGTGAATTTTTATTAAATGTTTCAAACTTGAATAACTCAATTTTCTATAAGTTTAGAAAGTTTAGTTTTAGTATGTAGTAAGGTCTTTTGTAAGGCAAGATATCCACCAAACTTCATTAAAATAACTTTGTAATATTCTGAGAAAAAAATTTTTTTCGAAAGAAAATTAAAAATTTGAATAACTCAATTTTCTATCAACTTGGAAAGTTGAATTTTGGTACGTAGTAAGGTCTCTTTCAAGGCAATACATCTACTAAATTTAATTAAAACAGCTTTATAATTTTCGCAGAAAAAATTATTTTTGGAAAGAAAACTAAAAATTTGCCCGGAAAACCCTGTTAATTATTTTTTGAGTTATCGGTTGGATATATATATATATATATATATATATATATATATATATATATATATATATATATATATATATATATATATATATATATATATATATAATTGAAACTGACTCCGGATATCGGTTCTAGCGGTCCTAGTCCGTGCCTAATTGAAAAAAAAAATTCAAACTCTCACCATCGATACCTCTCTATAAGTGAATTTTTTTAAAATAAAAATTCACTAAAAGATATATCCCATATATCTTTTAATGTTGACTTTTGGACTGAGGTAAATTTGGTTGAATTTCCACTGCTGCTCTGTTTATAATTACTTCTAGACCACACTGTATACAAACTAACAACATAATTTGTCTTGATATGTGCAGCAAAGAAGAAATAAAAAAAGTAAATGGAGTGTACACAAACTAAGAGGTACTACACTATTTATACTTAAACTGGAAACACTGGCTGCATGAGTCATTACAACTGGACCTCTAAAAAGACTGTAACAGCGGCAGAAGCAGAAGTCAATGGAAGCCGTGTGTGTTCGGGAAGAAACTATTGACTATTAATAACAACAATTGACTAAAAACGATGCGAGTTGTAAGGAAAAAAATAATTATACTACAGAGGTGTTAAATGATGATAAATTACAATAGGGTTATATATAATCGTAAATGCTGCCAATGATTAACAATCAGTGAATTCAGTATTATTGACATTTCTCTGAAACTTAAAAATGAATTTCATGAGTCAATGACATTAATAGCAGCTGTCATTGACTAACCAACAGCAACCACATACTTCATCTATGATTTAAACATAAATGTTTCAAATTTGAATAGCTCAATTTTCTGTAACCCTAGAAAGCTGAATTTTGGCACATAGTTAGGTCTTTCCCAAAGCAATATGTAGACATATATATATATATATATATATATATATATATATATATATATATATATATATATATATATATATATATATATATATATATATATATTATATAACAGTGATCATGAGGGCTGTGGATACAATATTTATATCCACTCTTTAACATGTGGGGCTACACTCGTACATGCTGATATATTCTACAAACCACATAGAGACTGGAGTTAAAAAGAAAATATGAGCGGAATATGTGAAAAACTTTTAATAATTATTTTTAGAAACTTGCGTAGAACCCCCGTGGATGCACATACCACAAGAAAAATGTGTTGCAAACAACCCCAAAAAAAGTTACGGGACTAGGAATGAATAGGGGTGGTGGACGGGGAAGATAAAAAAGAAATATAAGCAGAAAAAGCGAAAAAACAGCTTAGTCGTCTATCTACCCCGTATTCGCACCAGGTCCCGTAACTTTCCTGGGGGTTGTTTCCGAAGGATTTTTCATGTGGCTTTAAGAAAAATATAGTGATAAGTAACTGTAGGGGATGGGGTGTACCAGAAAAGGGGCATGTAACATAGCGAGCGAAAAAATAGAGAAGTTGTAAAAAGATAATAATTTTTAGGTAAATTTGCAAATTAGCTCACGGAGGTAGAAATCTGTTTCCAGAAACATGCTTAGAACCCCCCCTGGATGCACAAACTACAAAATAATGACGTGCAAACAACCCGCAAAAAAACTTTGCGACCAGGAGTGAATAGGGGAAGGAAATAAAAAAGTCTGGACGCAGCAAGGGCGTTATGGAAATCAATTTTCATAAAAATGGTTTGAATAGCAAATATGTTTCTTTAATGCAAGCAGGCATCAATTTGGTCACCGGTATATATATATATATATATATATATATATATATATATATATATATATATATATATATATATATATATATATATATATATATATATATATATATATATATATAAACAAAATAACCCGGATATCGATTCTAGGGGGCCTAGTTTGCGCTCATTTGAAGAAAGCTTTTCAGAATTCAAAAGCCGCGGTCTCTTCATTAACGAATTTTTTCTACGAAAATTAGCTACAAATTATAGACCGTTAAACCATAAACTTAACTTAAACTACTTTTAAAGCATCAGAGAAAGTGTCTATTTGAAATGAATTTTCTGGAAATATTTTATTAAAATGGAGGGCAATGATGGTTAAAGCTGAAACTTAATGATTTGCAGAAGACTCTTTACATAATCCGCATTTCTTTTAGGTTCTTTGCCTAAATTTTGCCAATTTTGACATTTCAATCACGACTTACTTACCTCAAACTTTTTTGTCTTTTAAGGTAGAGATCAGAATTTTGGTACATAGGATACTCTTTATGGCAGAAACCAGCGTACCAAATTTGGTAATTTTTTTTATTTGTTATTCCCGGAGATATTTTTTTAGAATTTTTTTCGAAAGAAAACACAAAATTTTCCGGGAAAACCCGGGCCGATTTTCCTGCCTAACGAAATTATCCAAGGTACTTGCAAAAGGAAGGTATCTGCCAAATTTGATCAAAATTGGACCTTTATTTTTTGAGTTATCGGTGTGATCCAAAATTCAAAAGTCAGGATCTCCTTATTAGTGAATGTTTTTTAAAGAAAATGCACTTGAAAAATAAGAGCAGAAATGCGAAAAACAGCTTAGTTGAACCTCTATAAGCCACCTTTGCACCTATGCCTCTTTAAATTCCCGTTTACCCCGCGTAGAATCCCTATTCACCCCTCAGGTCCCGTAAGTTTCTTGGGGGTTGTCCTTAAGAAAATTTTCTTGTTGTTTATGCATTGATTGCTTTATTTTCCCCTCTCGTATATTAATTGCCTTAATAGATAGAAGGTCAGCGAGGAATAACACTGTTGAAGTTAAAGGTTAAAGTCTCTATTTTAGCCGAGAATCGATCGACAGATAATAGAGTCACCTCGGATTAACAGATAATGTCTGACATTAAAGTTAATAGACTCTAAGGGACTCATTTGCCAGGTTTAAGCATTGTTCTCAAGCAAAAAGACAAATATAACCAGTTTAGATTTAGCCACAACATAGAATAATGCTGTGATAGTCAAACATACTAAAGGAAGCCTATTAAAAAATCTGACATTTTCATTACAGTACTTGCACGTCGACATTTCGTGTTACCCATATTAATTATTGCACCACTCACCTATATTAGCTATGTACATTGCATCACAATGTTAACTTTTAAAAAATATTGTAAACGCTCACAATTATAGTTATTTTATCACAGCTTTATGGTAGGTGGTAGTGGACTTTTCCTTTACGTGATAGTAAAGGATTTTTTCACGCCCGAGGAGATACCATCCTTTACATCAAGGGGCCGGTGAAGTCCCAACGGACGTTTCCGGTTCTGGTGTATGAGTCGGTTTCCCTTATAAGCAAAAATGATGATGGCTCCTCCTTGTACAAAAGATTCCGGAGGTAAAATACCCCTCCATTCGGATCTCCGGGAGGGGGTGTACAGGGGGCGCCAGCATCAAGATTGAACATATATTTCTCGAATATATGTGGCCTAAATTCTAACCTGAACTCCGTCCACCATTTCCTCCAGGCTAATAGGCTCCAACTCCTCTTTCTCACCGAAACCCAAATCAGTGCCAAAACAGCCACTAGTCACCTTAATTTTCTGAGGTATAAGCTCCTTACTTCCTTTAGATTGCATAGAGGCGTGTGCGCGTACGTCCCTAGCAATCTACCCTACACCAGACTCCCCAATTTAGAAGCTGGAAGAAAAGACATACTATGGATAAAACTCTCTATCTCTCTCAGGGCTGCAACTAAATTCATCTGTTGCATTTACTGGTCACCTTCTGACAACAACTTTGTCCAGCTCTTTATATACCTTTCTGAAAAAAACCGACCATCTGATTTCTGAATATCCTTCCTCCGAGGTCACTATTTTTGGTGACTTCAATGTCCATAATAAAAAATGGCCAGGATCCTCAAAAACCGATCCACAAGGAAGAACAGCGGAGGCCTTTGCAGTTAGCAATTCCTTAGCCAATATGGTTCAGCAACCTACTTACTTTCCTCGCATCCCAACACACAGCTCAAATCCCTTGGATCTCCTTCTTACTACACATTCTGACTGCTATAAAATATCAGTCACCGGCCCCCTTGGTTGTTCAGACCACGGCATGGTCACTGCTTCCTGCGCAATGCAACCCGAGGTTACACAGTCATCACATCCACGTATTGTTTGGCACTACAATTCCGCGAACTGGGACGAAATGCGAGATTACTTTTTCTCATTTCCATGGGCGTCTATCTGCTTCTCTCATCCTGACCCCTCTGATATCTCACAAAACGTCACCGAAATTATCCAAGCTGGCATGGAATTATTTATTCCACGTACACAGAAAACTTTTGCAGCCACACAAAAGCCCTGGTTCTCTAAATCATGTGACAAGGCCAGACTTGAAAAGGTCAAAGCTCACAAAACGCTTCTACACAATCCCAGTCAAGAAAACCGTCAAGCATTTAACGACGCAAGAAACCGCTATGTCCGCATTCTTTCTGAGGCAAAAAACTCGTTTAATAACCACATCAAAAACAAAGTCCTCTCAAGGTCCAACGGCAGCAGACCCTTCTGGACTCTTACTAAATCTATTGGGAATAATTTCTGCAAGAGCACGTTCCCACCTCTTGTCTCAGGGGATGAAATTGTTTCTACCGCCCTGGGCATGGCTGAACTTTTTGCCTTGCTGTTCGCTGGAAATTCTACTCTCAACCCACCTCCAAATGTTCAACCACCAAGAGTCCCCAATGTCGCGCATAAAATGACGGATATCATTTTCAAAACTGAAAATGTACGAAAGATGCTCTCTTCTCTTAATACCAGGAAAGTCTCTGGCCTTGACGAGATCCCAGCAATTGTACTCAAGAATGCGCACCAGAACTTGCTCTTGTCCTGACACGTCTGTTTCAGACATCTTACAATAGAGGCATATTCCCTAGTAACTGGAAAACTGCTCGAGTACAACCCGTCCCCAAGAAAGGATCCAAAGCGCTTCCTAGCACTACAGGCCTATTTCTCTCCTTTCAGTCGTCTCTGATGTGATGGAAAAGTATATAAACAACGAATTACTAAAATTTCTTGAAAAACACAGTCTAATTCACGACAGGCAGTATGAATTCCGTCAGCACATATCACGCAGCGCTGCTTAATAAACTACCGGCCTACGGCCTACCACCAACACTCTGTACGTGGACAGCAAATTTCCTCTCCAACCGGAGCATTTATGTTGTCGTGGATGGCCATTCCTCTAAGCTGTATCCAATTAATGCAGGAGTTCCTCAAGGTTCAGCTTTAGCCCCTACTTTGTTTCTTCTCCACATCAATGACCTCCTCCCTAGCACATCCAACCCAGTTCACAGTTACGCGGACGACAGCACCCTCCACTCAAATATACAATATTCTAAGCCTGTCTCTTTAGCCCAATTAGATGAGGATCGCAGACTCATGGAGGATTCTGTCTCCGTGCATCTCCAAAAAATATTAGCCTGGGGAAGTAGAAATCTTGTACAATTCAACCCCATCGAATCACAGTCTTACTTTCTTTCTCATAAGAGATACACCAGCCCTAGACATATCACAATGAACAACCAAATTATTAAGTAATGAGTCCATTTCACTTGTTGGCATTTCTGTGGATCGAAATCTCAATTGGCATCAACATGTCATATCAATTGCAGAAGCGGCTGCTAAGAAATTAGGCTTCCTCTTCCGGGCTTGCAAATAGTTTTCACCAGCTAATCTCTATACTTTATATACGTCACAAATAAGACCAAACCTCGAATACTGCTCCCACATCTGGGGTGCTGCTGCCGCTTCTACACTCGCTATCCTGGACTCCATTCAGAAGAGAGCTATACGTCTCATCGGTGACCCTACCCTCACCCAAAAGCTGCCATCCCTTGCCCGCCGACGTGCCGTCGGTGACCTATCTCTTTTTTTATAGATATCTGCACGAGCACTGCTCAGAGGAGCTTTCTTCCATAGATCCAACAGATCTACCAGGGGAACAGAGCGAACGCACCCTTTTACTGTCCAGGTCACCAGACATCGAACATCTTGTTATGCCCGCTCTTTTGTCCAGAGGACTTCCAAGTTGTGGAATGCCTTGCCGGCACATGTTTTGCCTTCTCCCCCGAACCTTCAAACCTTCAAGCCCAGAACTAACAAGTTGCCTCTTTCCTCCTTGTCGACACCCACGGTACGATATTATTTAGGCTGTAAGCCCTTGTGGTGTATTGTTGAAAAAAAAAAGATATACAGAGGGGCGGGGATCTTAAGCAGGAACATAATTAAAATCTCAAAGTACAATCAAATCTGTTGAACACACAAACAGAAAAAACATTTCCTGAATGTGATTTTTGTGCATGCTAATCCTCAATAATGGCGTTATCGAATCAATCTGAATTATTTTGTATTATTATTCAGCAAATCTGAAAAAAAATAACCGGACTTTTTCCCTCTATTTTTTTTCTAATTTGGTATAAACCTCCGTATTCAAAAAAATATATAGAAGAAATTGGTATGTTGTCTGATTTTCCTTAACATAATTTCGCGAACTCGCTTGCGCTTTGCGTAGTCACGCGGCTCCAAAACTTGGACCCTCTGAATATGGTAGGGATGATACCTTTTTAAAATACTATGAGTAGTAGACTTTGGGACACCAGTTCGTCTCTGTACTTTCCGCGTCGAGGTACCAGGTTCTTCTAACACCATCCAGGACAACATCCTCGTCTGCAGTTGCTTCCAAATATTTAAAAATTCTTCTTTGGCAAGAGTATCGCACATTATTCAACATACCGGGGGTTACTAACGTACATGCTTGCCTAATCCGGTCGCTCATATTTTCTGGCAATCTTTTTTTGTATTATTACAAGGATATGACTTTCCTGACAATGCACGATATGACGACAATCGCTATTTTCAGCATAGTTTTTAGATAGGGCTAGTGAAAGAATGGTGGTAAGCTTAAGGCTATTCTGGTGTTACAAGCCCCTGTATTGATATGACAACTTGGATGATCTGAACTTCTCTCAGCTTGGATATGTCGGATAGCTCGACTGCGAGTGGTTGGTACTTTCGTAGCGTCTCTCCTGTCCTAATAGTACTATTATTATTGCTTTAGGCTGAAGAGCTTTTACACTTCTTTAAAAAAGGACATTGGGACTCATCCCAGGTATCTTGGATACCAAAGGGATTGAGCTCAGATGGAGGCCTAACCAAGTTGTTGGGCACTGAACGACAACACGTCACTTTCTCGTTTCTAAGAAATATCCTCACAATGTGGATAGTTGCAAGAATTACCCCTTTCTGCATAGGCTTCTAAAAGTGCTCCTAAAGGTCCATTCTTTTAATGTCGACTAGAAAATTCTTATAGGAACCACACCAGTTGACGACATTACTATCGGGGACACTTAAACACTATCTTCCGTTCACTGTTTCTTCACCTGCAGCTAGAGGTATCTCTACATGATGATATTCTCGTTGTAGTCGGTCTCCAAATTATTGGTATTTGGAATGGCCACATTAATCAGCATCACTTGTTTGCGGGACTTATCTACTACCAGTTAGAAAAGTAGGTCACCCTGATTTACATTTTACTCAAGCTTAGCAATGAGGCTTATCTTTGGCACCCCGTCGAAAGAGGAATCAATATAAAAAATATCGACATGTGATTCATGCTAGTTATGCAATCTCTTAGATATTTCAGAAGGCAATTCGTTCAGAATCTTCTGGTAAAAATCCATGATGTTCAAGGCTCATCACGCAATTCTCCAATAGAGAAGCGATAAGCTGGTTTGCAGCCACCCGTTTCCTGATCCTTCAGCATAAAGCAGAAAGGCTTATTGGCTGATAATTACGTGGCAGTGATTTGTCTTTCTTTTTGAAGATGGATGCAATAATAGGTAAAAGCCAAACAGTAGGCAGCTGATGACTAGAGAAAGAAAGCTGAAAAATATATGACTTTATAAATGGCTCAGCATATCTTCTAAGCACGGGATCATGTACTCTATCGGCATCAGACGAGGGCGCTTCAAAGAGCTTCAACACTTCCCCCAAGATAACAATCTCCATAAACTCATGACCCCGCATATTTTGTGGGTATTGGCCTCTGGAAATGTGTCACTACATTTTCATATAGCCCGTTTACGAAGTGTTATTTTTTTAATTACCTTTGGGGCAACCGCAATGGCAGAACATTTTTTAATAAAGCACAACGAAAACCAATCGGTAAAAAGTTTCGTTCTCTTGTCATTGGTTAATTTTCAATGAAAATTTGCCATAAGTTGAATTTCAAATTAAGAATGAAGTAATGGCTTTTGTCAGATGGTTGCCAATAATCTGTGATTCAGGATTTAGGATTCCTGTTTTAGATATTACAACGGACAGCTGATGGAGGTGTTGTTATTGGAAGTGGAAAACTGACGTAACGTATCTCATTTCTGGAATTGTTTGCGCGTTTTCACTTTACATTTTGACAGCTTAACAGACGAGTTGTTTATCTGTGTGACATCGTTGACAACGATATCACGGTCTTTAATAACATACTTTAATAAAACAAGTATTACGTTTGTTGATAGTTTGACATTGCTGTAAGTTAACTGGATGTTTTCAGTGTGTTCGCCGGGAGATCGAAACGAAAGATATGATTTGCTTTTACAAAAACATCATACTGAAACGTGAAAATACATTGAGGATAGAAATATCGTTATTGATGTGGCCTCCATCAATTTTTCATCCATTAACTGATATCGACAACAAAATGCGTTTACTTTTTGTATTTTCACCGTCTATCTTCTACAAATTCAAATGTAATCTTAAGCAGATGTGGGGCATGTTAATAGTATAAATACAAAAGGGCACATATACAGCCCTTGTTTACACGGAAAATTATGCTTTGTCTACTAACTGCTGGCGGTTGAATCATCATTATCACAGTCGAAAGGCGATTTCGTCATGTCGCCACAAATATGACCTCTGTATTCATCAATTCCTTGTAGCGAGTTTTGCTAAAAAAAATTCGCTTTTGAAGAGATCGGAACTTTTTAAGCTAATTTTTTTGACAAATGAACCCCTAGAACCTATGTTCGGAGTCAGTTTTAACGTTTATCTGTTTATACAGTCTGGAACAGCCGAATGGAATAAATTCAGTATCTCAATTCTTGTGCATATTTATAAAAATTTCGGGACGCAGTAAGTGCGTTATATTAGTTAATTTTCATAAGAATTGTACACTATTAGTAAGATATATTATTAAAACTAATTCTTTAAATTTAAATGGACCTTGGAGATCGGTTTTAGAGCCCCAGTAAGCGATTATTTGAACAAATTTATATTTTATAAAAAGTGAATTTTTGCCTGTAATATACAAATATACAATAAATTTTGTTACCCACACAAAATATTGTGGTGTTGTGTTATTACCAGCGATACCACTTTTTTAGTGCTTATAGCTTTTTTAGTATGAGTTTTTCTACAAAAAAATTAATTTTTCCGAAGAAAAATTTGTGTCTCAAAAAATAACAACGTTATTTCAATGAAATTTGGTTAATACATTGCTCTCGTAAGTACCTTAATACGTACCAAAATTCAAGTTTCTAGGTTTATAGAAAATTGAGTCATACAAATTTGTAGCATTTTATGAAAACTCACTCACTGCGTCTCGAAATTTTTTTAACTTCAAGCTCTAAATCTTGGTACATAGTTTTTTTTTAGCGAATTTATATTTGAAAAAATTCGCTAATAGAAAGGTATCGATGGTGAGATTTTCGAACCAAAAAGCAGAATCACCCCAAAAACCACAAAAATAATAACATAGAGTTATGCAATAGATACGTATTTCGACAACGAAGTTGTCTTCAGCTGTCGCTAACTGAGATTTTTCAACAATTTTTTCAAAGGATCAAAAATTCAACTTTCTAGGTTTATAGAAAATTGAGTTATAAAAATTTGAAACATTTAATGAAAATTCGCTATCATAATGCACTCGCTGCATCTCGAACTTTTTTTAACTTCGAGCTCTAACTCTTAGTACATAGCTTACTTTTTAGCGAATTTTCATTTGAAAAAATTCGCTAATAGAGAGGTATCGATGGTGAGATTTTTGAACCAAAAAGCAGAATCACCCCAAAAAAACACAAAAATAATAACAGAGAATTATGCGCTAGTTACGTATTTCGATAACGAAGTTGTCTTCGGCTGTCGCAAAACTCAGATTTTCAAAAAAAATTTCAAAGGAGCGCGAATTTGTGCCCCTAGAACCCAAAACCAAGGTCCGTTAAAATTTTTATATGTTTATCTATCTATCTATATATATATATATATATATATATATATATATATATATATATATATATATATATATATATATATATATATATATATATATATATATATATATATATATATATATATATATATATATACAGTGTGCCCGAAATTGGTGATGCATGTATTGCGATCTCCGAAACTGTTAGAGATAGGAAAGCGGTTAAATGGGGAAAGTTTTAGACAATTTTGTTTGTAATTGAATGCCGTTTAGTTTACGATTTTATCTCTTTTGGTTTTTACGATATTTGAAACAAACTAAAATGACGCATTTTCGTAAATACCCTGTATTTTCTTTATTTATGAAAATTTCTGAAATCTGTAAAAACTTTCTCATAGCAACTTTTTACGTAAGAAACTCCTGTGTAGTTAGATTTCATTTGCAACGTTTCGATAGTTTGGAACCATCATCAACTTTGTTTTTTATATGGGTTTTAATATGGTTTTTTATTGGATTTTCACGGTTTTCAAAAGCCCCTGTTTTTGCCTTTACAAATGTGTATCGCACTTAGTGAAAAAATTTAGGTTATGGGTTGAAACCGAAAAAATATGATTTTGTTAGGAATTTGGCAACGTCGACCGAAGAAACACTCACACTTAAGGTGATTCTACATATTGCGTAGTCAACAGTTCACGACGTTTTGAAAAAACAACATTATCGTCCGTATAGACCCACCATCGTACAAGGACTTCGAGAAGGTGATTTTAACAGAAGAGTAACTTTTTGCAATTGGTACCAGGGAAGATGTCAAGATAATTTGAACTTTGAAAATAACATTGTATGGACGGACGAAACTTATGTTACAAATTGCAGAATATTCAACAAGCATAATCGTCATTATCATATTATTATGTCATTTGACACATTATTGTTTTTTCCTTTATTTTTTGTGTTAAAATTTCAAAAAGGGTAGTTTCTATGTTTTCAAAAGATTTTCACATAGGAGAAACTATTACTTATAAGGATATGTTGTTTTTAATTGTAGTTTAGAGATTAAATGCAGTAAAATCACCTTAAGTGTGAGTGTTTCTTCGGTCGACGTTGCCAAATTCCTAACAAAATCATATTTTTTCGTTTTTCAACCCATAACCTAACTTTTTTCACTAAGTGTGATACCCATTTGTCAAGGCAAATACAGGGGCTTTTGAAAACCGTGAAAATCCAATATGGCGCCCATATAAAAAACAAAGTTGATGATGGCTCCAAACTATCGAAACGTTGCAAATGAAATCTAACTACACAGGCGTTTCTTACGTAAAAAGTTGCTATGAGAAAGTTTTTACAGATTTCAGAAATTTTCATAAATAAAGAAAATACAGGGTATTTTCGAAAATGCGTCATTTTAGTTTTTATTTAAATATCGTAAAAACCAAAAGAGATAAAATCGTAAACTAAACGGCATTCAATTACAAACAGAATTGTCTAAAACTTTCCCCATTTAACCGCTTTCCCATTTCTAACAGTTTCGGAGATCGCAATACATGCATCATCAATTTCGGGCACACTGTATATATATATATATATATATATATATATATATATATATATATATATATATATATATATATATATATATATATATATATATATATATATATATATATATATATGTATGAGAGATAAAAATATTAAACTGATTTGAACGAAACTTGAAACTTGTGCATTTGTGCATACATTTGTTATTATGCATTCACTTCTCAAACAGAAAATACAGATCGTTCTATTTGAAACAATTGGGTTACAAGAGTTTGCTTTTTTTTCTAACTCAGTGACTATTTGAGAGCGCTCGGTGCATGGCATCTCGATTTGTTCATTTTGTTAAGACCGTTCATTAGCCAGCCCGGTCTCAACAGTTTTTCTATATAAAAAAAATTTATTATTCTGAAGAACAAATTGTATCTCAAAAAGTAACAAACTTATTTTGATGAAATTTGGTAAGTATGCTCTTACTACACACCGAGATTCAACTTTCTAGGTTTATAGCAAATTGAGTTGTTCAAATTTGAAACACTTTATGAAAATTCGCTAACATTACGCACTTGCTGCATCTATAAATGTTTATAATAAGAAATTTGGTTGTCATACTTTTGTTACTTCCGGAGATACAAAAATTTTCTGAAAGGAAAACCAAAATTTTCGAACAGAGTGGAACACAAGATTTAACTATTTTTAAGATAATGGAGGGATAGCGATTACATTAGAAAAAAAACATCAAATAAGTGCGTATTAGGACCTATAAAACCGATCCCCAAGGTCTGTTTAAATTTGAAGTATTAATTTTAGTAATACGCTGTACTCATAGTGTACAATTTTTATAAAAATTCACTACTATAACGTAGTCGCTGCGTCCCAAATCTTTTGGCGATTATATATATATATATATATATATATATATATATATATATATATATATATATATATATATATATATATATATATATATATATATATATATATATATATATATATCGTACCGATAACTCAAAAAATAATGGGCCGATTTTGATGAAATCTAGTAAGTACCTTCCTTTAAGGTACTTACTAGATTTCATCAAAATCGGCCCATTATTTTTTGGGTTATCGGTACGATATATATATATATATATATATATATATATATATATATATATATATATATATATATATATATATGTATATATGTATATATATATATATATATATATATATATATATATATATATATATATATCGTACCGATAACTCAAAAAATAATGGGCCGATTTTGATGAAATCTAGTAAGTACCTTCCTTTTGTAAGTGGCTTGGATAAGTTTATTATCCAGGAAAATTTTGGGTTTTCTTTCGGAAAATTTGTGTCTCCGAAAATAACAGAGCTATGGCAACCAAATTTGGCATATACGTTTGTACTATCAAACTTACCCTACATGCAACATAAAATTAGGATCTCTAAGTTGAATGGAAAAAAGTTATAGGCACTTGAAAAAAAAATTTGGTTGCCACTGGTGATCAGAGGAAAGCACAAGAACAAAATATTTTGTGTGATTAGCAAAACCAATTGAATATTATATACGACGGTTACATTTTCTTGACGCAAAAAGTCAAGTAGTAATAGTAGTAGCAGTGGTGGGGAGGCCAACGCCTAGCAAGTAGGCCACAATGGGCCTTTTTTTCCAACCCCAGCAACCCAGCAACCATGCTCTACTCTTCCTCGGTTCCGTCGCCAAACCGCCTCGACCTCGAAATGAAAGCCGCGACGGTCTTTAATTGGACGGTACTTACCTGATTCCTCTGGAGAGTCCTTGATCCGAACAATTCTGCTCGAAGACTCCCAAAAGCCTCGCATTCACATAGGTAGTGGTAGGACGTTTCTTCATCCTCGCCACATTCCTGGCAAATGGGATCCCTCTATACCCCTGTCAATGTGAGGTGTCTTCTAAGGGCGCAGTGGCCTGTCAGCACCTCAAGGATGCGGGGAAGTGTAGGTCGACTCCTACCGAGTAGCCAGACAGCTTTATCTCTGTCTGGTCCCTCCCTCGCCTGCCTACAGCCACCAGCCGATCTCCAGTGCCTCTCCATTGCTTCCTCTGTCCATCTGTCTAAGGCGACAGAGACCATCTTCCTGCTTATGCCTATCGCAGGCTGCCGGCCACAGAATGGCCGCCGGGAATCAAGCCTAGCGAGATTATTCGCCACCTCATTCCCCGCTACGCCACAGTGTCCCAGAACCCACACCAGTTGCACTTCCTTTGTCCTGGCTAGTCCTTTGAGGGTGTCAGCTCACTCCTGAACCAGTGTTGACATGATTCTGGCCGCGCAGACTGCACGGTGGACCGCCTGGCTATCCGAGAAAATATACACACATTTCTCGGGGCTCCTCCTCACATCCTGTCTATTGGTCACAGACAGGATAGCGTACACCTCTGTTTCGAATGCCGTGGTATATGAGCCAAGAGCATAACTCTCGCGCACCCCAGGCCCTCGATGTATATTCCCGCCCGGGAGGATTGTTGATCCTCCAGCCGCGATCCGTCGGTGAAACAGACCAGGCTTGCGGGCTGGAATGCAGCCTCATTTTCCCTCCACTGATCCCTACTAGGGATCCTGAGGGTATATAGCCTCGTCAACCTAATATCGTTCTCTGCATTCCGTACCTTGGTGGCGGAAATCGGAATTTCCTTTTACACCTCCTTGGAAACTCTTGCATGCCCCATTACTGCTCCCCCTCCGCACTAGTTTCCAGAGTCTCGCATTCTAAGATGCGACGCCATAGCCTCCCTTCTGATACAGATGGGAAGCGGTGGCAGCATCAACAAGACCTCTAGCGCGGCTGAGGGTGTCGTCCTCATAGCGCCTGTGATACCCAGGATTGTCAGCCTTTGGAGTTTGGCCAGCTTCCTGCTGGTAGTTTGGTTCACACCACACCACCAGACCAACACCCCATAGAGGATTCTCAGCTTGACGATCGCAGTGTAAATCCAGTGAAGGATCCGAGGATTAAGTCCCCAGGTCCTCCCTATCACTCGACGCAGCTGCCAGAGGGTCGCTACTCCCTTCCTCACTACTCGTTATATTTGCGACCCCCATGTTAGTTTGGAGTCCAGGATCACCCCCAGATATTTGATCTCCCGCACTAAAGCTAAAGGTTTTTCAAATATTACGGGCGCCCTGAACCCCCCCCCCCCCTACATTCCTCTTCTTGGTGAATCTCCGTCTTCGCCGGGTTTATGGAGAGTCCAAGCTCACCACACCACCTTCCAATTATGCCACAGGCAGCTTGCATGCACTCACAGACGACGCCGAGGAATTTGCCGGTGACCAAGACGAGCCCATCATCAGCGTACGCCTGGGCGTAGAAGCCATTCTCGGAGAGCCGCTCCAAGAGGCCGTCCATGACCAGACACCATAGATGAGGCGAAAGGCAGCTGCCCTGAGGACAGTCGCCCGTCACCTCAAGGTCCAGCCCTCGGCCCCTCAAGGTCAGCGAAACTCTCCTGTCTTCCAGCATGCTCGCCACCCAGCTTATTAGGGACCTCGGCGTTCCCCTATCCTGTAGGGCGGCACAGACCGTATCCGTCCTTGCTTTATCAAAGGCCCCCTCTAAATCGAAGAACAGAGATAATGTGCTCTCCCCGTAGTGTAGGGCCCTTTCCACCTTTCGCGTTACAGCGTGGAGCGCCGTCTCCGTCGATTTCCCCCGATGGTACGCGTGCTGACCTTTGTGGAAGGGATGATCCTTGAGGATTCCTCCCAACATAAACCTATCTACTAACTGTTCCAATGCGTTAAGCAGGAAGGATGTTAGGCCGATTAGCCTGTACGCCTTGGCCAGCGTGTAGTCCTCCTTTCTCGGTTTGGGAATGAAGACCCCCCTAACCCGGCGCCAGGCATTTGGAACGTAGCCCCACGCCAGGCTGGCCCGTAAGACCTCCCTTATGTTGGAAAGCAGTATATCCAGGCCCCTCTAGAGCAGGGCCGGAAAAATCCCATCACAGCCTGCGGACTTGAACGGAGCGAACTCGCTCACCGCTCAGGTTATAAAGCCACCTGTGACCACCCCCTCCGCCAGCTGTCAGTCCGCATTTAGGACCGTCCACCGGCCCGGTTCGGCAGCCTCCGTGACGGCTCCACTGCCCGCAAGGTGAACTTCGGCGAGATGACGCAGGGTCTCCTCACCGGTGCTTGTCCAGCAAAAAAGTCAAGAAGCAGTAGAAACAAATATTTTGGACATTTTATAATATTTTCGGAAAATTTTTGCACTTTTTGAAACAGAAACCTATTTTAAAAACAGGAGACGTATTTGCAATTAAAAACATTTTTACGAAAATTTGCTACCATAACGCATTTGCTGCGTCCAGAATTTCTTATGTTTGGATGAAGTAAAATAAAAAAAAACAGAATTTCCAATAAATCATTGTCCAAGCTGTAATTAATCCCCAACCGAATCAATCAACTGCAAATCTCTACCCATATGATTATGATGTGCTTTGTTATACACAATAATCCATTGTGAATCTCAAAGCTTCATTCTATTTTTACTACAAAGAAGAGACTGTGTAATAATGACATGTGTAATATTATTTGGAGGTGGACTACTTTATGTAACATGTATGTAGATTACATTTAGGTAATTACTTGAATTTTTTATGAGAATATACAATAAATTGTAGGACAAAAATAGAACAGGTATTATGTCTATTCGCTGGATCAAATATAGCATTAGGAGTAAATAATAAAATCAATGTATACCATTCTGTTTTAGAAATCCATAGAAAAAAAATGTACAACTCATTCTGAGTTACATTCTTATCACACACGGCACGGGGAAGATTTATTGAGGCCAGGTAGATATCGGCTGACAAAGTCAGCAAAGAGTTCAATAGATATTAGTTTGTATCAGTGAAAAGTTTGTACCAGTAAATCATTAAAAAAAACACTGGATGCAGCAAATGCTTTATGGTAGTGAAGTTTCATAAAAATGTTTTTAATGGTAAATATGTGTATGGTATAACCTATATAGCAGAAACAACGTACCATATTTTATCAAAAGCAGTTTATTGCTTGAAAAAGTAAAACAACATTCCGAAAATACGCCTAAAGTGTTCTCGAAAAAACTGGTCCAATTTTTCTGGCCAACAAACCTCTTCAAGTTATTTACCCACCTGCCAATATATAATTATTCAAAAAAAGCTTTTCGACGAAACTTCCTAAAAATGTTTGCATGAAAATTAGCAAACATTTTTTTACGAATATCCGAAAACATTTTTATTACAACTTACTAAACACTAATATTAATTACCAAAATTTCACAAAAATCTTACAAAAAATGATTTCTACGGAGATACAAAAACTTTTTTGCCAAAACTTATTGAATATTTTTTGAAAAAAATTGTTAAAAGAATAAATACAATTTAAATTATATACATAATATGTCATTAAAACTGAAAACACAAATTAAAGAATTTTTTAAAGTTTTCACGAAAAGACAAGCGAAGAAATACTCTTATTAGTTAATTTTTATTTTTAAAAAATCACTAATAGAGAGGTATCGATGGTGAGACTTTGCAAAAAATTTTTCAGATGAGCGCGAACTAGGACCCCTAGAACCCATATCCGGGGTCAGTTTCAAATTTTAAATGTCACAGATAGAGGGCCGTCAGGATATTATTATTTTTTTAAGTAAACAAACACACATTAATCGACACTCACCGCTTTAGTTGACAGCAGAGAAGGACGTGCTTGTAGTTTATAAACTTGTGCAATAAAAGATAAACCACTGTAAGTGTCCAGCTTAACCTTATCTAATCTAAATC
This sequence comes from Tillus elongatus, assembly GCA_964006375.1. NCBI lineage: Eukaryota > Metazoa > Arthropoda > Insecta > Coleoptera > Cleridae > Tillus > Tillus elongatus. The sequence goes on from OZ023262.1 coordinate 50,379,972, forward strand.
CCCCATTTAAATCAAGACATGTTCAGTATCCTAAATACCCCTTACATATGGCACTAAAACAACTGTCTTCATATGTCTATAATTGTAGTAACTCATTAATAAAGCATATCATGTCAGTATTAATACAAAAGGGCCCTGCTTTGCCCCCGCCATTACCTTAGGCCTCAGGTAGCGCGGCCTGGGTACAGCAGACCAGGCACGCTATTCGAACGTACCCGTAACTTTACATACCCAGAGGTTATGGCACCTTACAGACCAATCCAGCTCTTACATTTATGTGCGCCGCCCGGAGGGTCCTCCACTTAACCCCTGCCGGCCAGACAAAGCAGACTCGAGACCCGATCACTATAACTACCTGAGACAGTCTAATTAGTAACCATATAACTACAGCACACGTGGCTCTTAATATAATTTCTAAATATCTAGCAATTGTCTGTAAATATTTAATCCCCTTGTATAATAACCAACCCAGGTATATTCTCATAATAATTACTGCTATCTGAATTATATTATTAGCTATAATGAACCAAGACACTTGGCGAGTAGGTACTCACCTGAACTGCAAAATTCAATTATCACATAAACTAATATACACTGTATTAACTATAATTATTCTTTATTATAAAATACACTACAAACAAGCCCTTCCTAACTGACTCTCTTTCAACTAGTACATGAGTGAAACATCTCTAGTTTCAGATGCATTAACGTTTCAGTTTCTTTATGTTATCTACTCATAAAGATTACGTGGTTGATAGCCCCTTAACACACTTGAGTTCCTCTGCGTTCGCAGTGTCGTTAAGTATCATACAAAATATCAGATGGTACAGTTTCTACTAAAGATTATGTTTAAAACTTAGGTTACTATATATATATCTATATATATATCTATATATATATATATATATATATATATATATATATATATATATATATATATATATATATATATATATATATATAATGTTTTAATTTAACAGCATATGTACGTGTTTTACGACGTATACCCTGTGTAGTTTTAGTGGAGTTTTTGTTATTTTTAGCTAAGATAAGGTCCACATAATAAGATCAGCGAACATAAAACGAATGCAACTCCAAGGACTCATATCAAATATTGACCGAAGCTTATATAAAAAACCCCAAGTTTTACCAGGGAGAGTTTCCTCATTCCATTTATAATAAATAGTTTCGTGACCTTTCATATAGAGTTTGATCCATCAAAGGGAAACCGGCCTCGGCTTTGCATAATCGGATTCATTAACTGGCTAAAAGGAACGGTGGAAATAATCATGGAGAGCACAAGGTTTAAAACCCATTTTTGATGTTGACCTCGTGCAGGTATGATACGAATTCTATACGTTCGCATTCATGGCTGCCTTGATTTGCAGCTGACATTAACCTCGCACCTCAATGGCTTCATTAATCATTACAATTACTCCGTGTTTACGGCCCATAAAATGAGGTTTTGTACTTTTTAATGAATGATTCGTATACCGATATGATACTTAGTCTAAGAAAAGTCTACAGTGTATTTCAAATTCAATTAAACTTGATGAATGATGATCAGTGCTGTTTGTCGCTGTAATTTATTATCTGAAGATTATTATGCTTATAAAAGGTATAAAGGGAGATAGTTTAATGGCTGTTAGGTAATAGTAAAGTCTAATATTTATAAATACGAGGGTATATCCTTATGCACCGCCACTGACTATAGGTGCGAGAATAGAAACGTCCCTGAGCCATGCAATATCAGCTAAAAGCAGCCAATAGCAATCTGTTCCATCGCTACGCCTACTGTGGCCGACTTAAGAACTGACGCAAAATTAAAACGTGTTTTAGGCGATATAGGTAGTAGGCTTATTTTTGGCGAAGCTTCGAAAAAATTCGTCAACTGAATTCAAACACGACTTTCTAGCTTTCACAAAATTCATCGTATAAGTGCGAATTAAAACAACAACAACCCATTTTCAATGTCACTTAAAATTGCATGTATCCGAACCATAACGTTTCCTTTTTGATCTTCAAAAATAATTTGGTTATTTCAATTAAAGTTTGTACACTTTTATTACCTTTGTTTATATTTGGCCATATACAAAAGACAAAACTAAGGTGTTTAATTGATAAAAAATTGAGTTACAAGCATATTTGGAACTCTTTATGAAATTCGCCACCATATCCATATACTAGGCATGGTAACTTACAAATGCTTACCTTCCTTTTGCAAGTGGCTTGGATGAGTTCGTTATCCAGGAAAATCGGCCCAGGTTTTCCCGTAAAATTTTGTGTTTTCTTTCGAAAAAAAATTATATCTCCGGAAGTAACAAATCAAGGGCAACCAAATTTGGTACACTGATTTATATCATCATATGTAAATTACCTACGGAAATTTAACTTTGTAGGTAAAAATATAAAAAAGTTAAAGGCATTAAAATAATGGGGTTTTCCTCAAAACGCCAAAGTCCTGATTTAAAACGTCAAAATTGGCAACATTTAGGCAAATAACCTAAAACAAATACAAGCTATGGAATGTTTGATATGTCCCCAAAGATAGAAGTCCAAAGGTGTCAAATCTGGAGAACTCGCAGGCCAGTTATATGGTCCTAAACGCCTTATCCTCGTGTGTTTAAACATTAAGGTAAGTTCTTGCGATACTTCCTGAGTGCAAAGGACTGAAGATCCATCCAGTTGATATCAACAGTCACTTCTAAACTTCACATCTACACCCGCAGTTTGTAATATTTAGTTAACGCCCCGCCGTTCACACGCCGTCATGAATGATATAAGAGAAGGTTATTCATCATTAGCGGATTAGCTTAAATGTATATATGGCTGTTACCTCAGTAAAAAACCCTTGACGCAAAAACTGAGATTCGGTAGTCCAGATAAATATTCTCTTTTTATCCGACTTCAAACAAGGAGGAGGTTCCATGTTCGTCTGTATGTATTTTTTATGTATGTTTACCGAGATTTTCGTCAATTATGGACCAATTTAAAAAAATATTTTTTGTGAGAGGGTATACTTCTGAGTGGTCTCATTTTCACCAAGTCAGGATCTGATGATGGTATTTCAGCAAAATCGAGGGAATGCCTCTTATAATCTACTGTAATAATACTACGGCAATTTGATCATATTATAGCAGTTTTCTAATAGCATCCTCACTTACGTATATTTACACTAAAAATGGAAATATAAACCAACTTCAAAAAAATTAAACCGACTTCAAAATAGGCACTAAAAAGCGAAAAATAATTGGATTACACGTTTAATTCAAATGACAAAAATTAATCCAAATGAAATATTATTATATATGCGCTACCTACTTATGTGCTTGAAGTCGGTGCCAAGCCCGTAACACAATAATACTTAGCGATATAAACAGCTTAATTAATAACTGATTATAATTCTAATGGAATACATAAAATACTGTAAATGATCAAAGACCAACCCGCGCTAAGGAATTCCGTCTCGAGTTTGGATAAGGCTCTTTTGGCTAAAACTAAATAAACTTTATATTGAAAAAAAATTCTGGACGCAGCAAGTGCGTTATGGTAGTGAATTTTCATAAAAATCTTTTTAATAACAAATATGTGTTTTTTTTTTAAGAAAGCAGGCATCAAATTTGGTTACCAGTATAACCTATATAGTAAAAACAATGTGCCATGTTCCGTTAAAATAACTTTATTGTGTGAAAATGTACAAAAAATTTCCAAAAGTAAACTTAAAATGTTCCCGAAAAACACGTTTCTTGGTCAACCTTATAGGTTAATAGCAAATTGAGCTGTTCAAATATGAAACATTTGATCAAAATTCGCTACCATAACGCACTTGCTGCGTCCAGAATTTACTTTCTTACAAATATGCATTATATTTCGATGGAAAATGCAATAACATAAGGCGTGTTTGATTAAAAAAAGGAAATTTGTATCACCAACGACTTATGGGCCACCCTGTGATTGCAGAAATATTATTTTAAGATGTAGCTCAAGACACCCTATAATTAATATATACAAATTTTCTTCATATCTTATATAATAACGGATATATTGAGCTTTATTAATTTTTTACGAAAATTCGACAACAATTATATACCATTAAATGATAAACTCTATAGCTAAGGCTACTGCCAAGCATCAGAGAAAGGGTCTCTTTGAAATGCATTTTCTGCAAATATTTTAGTAAAATGAAGGACTCTGACGGTTGAAACTAAGATTTTAGGGTTTGTAAAACATCCTTCTTGAGACATTTTATTTCTATAGCCCGTATTAGATTTAAGTTATTTGCCTAAATGTTGCCAATTTTGACATTTTAAATCGCCACTATGACGTTTTGAGGAAAACCCCAATTTATTTATTTTTAAATGCCTATAACTTTTTTGTCTTTTGACCTAAGTAGCTAAATTTTGGTAGGTGACTAACCTATAAGGATGTAAACCTGCGTACCAAATTTGGTTACCCTTAAATTTTTTTCGAAAGAAAACACAAAATTTTTCGGGAAAACCTGGGCAGATTTTCCTGACTAACGAACTTATCCAAGCTATTTACAAGAGGAATTTTTTCACCAAATTTGATCAAAATCGGCCCATTATTTTTTGAGTTATCGGTGTGATACATATATATACAGGGTGAGCCACGGTGGATGGAGTATTAAAAGTATATGGAGAATGAATCAACCGATTGCTCTGAAATTTTGGTTACGGATGTAATGGCGTATGATCTCTCGACCTAAAATATTTTCGAAAATGCAGTGTTGCCACATATACGTAAAACTGGCAACATCTTCGTAATTTTAAATGGAACACCCTATATATTTTTGCTTTTTTTGAATTGTCGTCTCTTTTTGAGTAACTTTTGTTGATATTTTCCTATACCTATCTCAAGTCGTTTTCGAGATAATAATTATTTTCTGAATTTATTACCAAAAATTTGACTTTCATTAAATCGTGTTTTCTCCTACCGACGAAGCGATTTAAAGATAATTTTTTAGCTACGGTTAGGCAAGGTCTAGGGGCATCTCCTCCAATAATCAAATGTTTAGAATATCATACAGGGTGAGTTAGAGAACGTTTTCTATAAGTGACTCGGAGAAATGCACGAAAGTCATTTTTTTAAAATAGAACGCCCTGTATATTTTCAAATTTTTTGGATCGTCTTCTCTTTTTGAGTAACTTTTGTTAATATTTCCCTATACCTATCTCAAGGTGTTTTCGATTTATGGTCACTTTTCTCTAACCTATCCAAGATTATTGGTCTTTTTGTATATCATAATGGGTGGGCCATGAAATTTCTATTTTGTCAATTTGACATGACAACAGACATGCTGTTTATCTAAATAAATTTGACTTTAGTTATATTTACATTCAATTTGAATAGCTATAGCACAAATATGGCAGAAAATAATTATACAAACACAGTTTTAATGGATTTGTTTATTATTCATGGACAGTGCAATAAGATTATCAGCAGAACTTGTAGAAGATTTAATGATAAATATCCGAATTTGCCGCAGATGAATAACAGAAAGTTTCTACGAATTCATAGGAATTTTATAAAATCTGGTGCGTCGTTAAGAGATGCAAGAAATCTACCCAAACCTGTGACATCTGACGAGGTAAATGAAATCAATGTGCTAGCGTATTTTCATGCGAATCCCCAGTATTCCATACGTTGTGCTGAACAGGATTTAGGATTGCCATATTCATCCATTCGAAGAATACTAGTAAATCATAAAATGCATAATTATAAATTTACAAGAGTTCAATTTCTCACGCCTCAGGATTATCTACAGAGAATAGAGTTGTGTGAAATGTTAGTTGTGCGTATGCAAGAGGACCCCAATTTTTTAAAGAAAATGATATGGACTGATGAATCCAAATTTTCTAGGGAGGGGATTTGTAACACACGAAATCGTCACAATTGGGCCACAGACAACCCCCACGTTACTAGAGAGGCTGGTTTTCAAGTGAAATTTAGTTTAAATGTTTTTTGTATGTTATTGGATGACAAAATAAAATATTACATATATGACGAAAAATTGAATTCCAGAAAATATTTAGATATAATTAGAACAATTGTGGAAGGCTTCCTTGATAATCTGTCAATTGAAACATATAGAACTTGTTGGTATCAACTCGACGGGGCTCCTGCATATTGTATATCCGAAATTAGAATGGAGTTGGACCGGCTTTTCGATGACCGTTGGATCAGACGTTTGGGACCGTGTAACTGGCCTGCGAGGTCCCCTGACCTTACCCCGTTAGATTTTTATCTTTGGGGTATTCTTAAAGATCGAGTTTATAAAACTCCAGTCCACAACAGGGCAGAATTAGAACGTCGAGTGATTCAAGAGATTGAAAACTTGGAAGCTGCTACAACAAACGCCGTGCATCATCGTATACAAAAGTGTCTGGAAGTTAACGGTCAACATTTCGAACAATTATTATAGTTTTAAGATTTTTATACATATTTATTACTGTCATTGGTATTATTTGTTATTGCTACTTGGCGTTTTTTACTATTATCGCTGATTAGGTATTAGTTTTTCCAAATACTGATAGTGTTATTGTTCTCATAACGACGAACCAAAATTTATAAAATTCCTATGAATTCGTAGAAACTTTCTGTTATTCATCTGCGGCAAATTCGGATATTTATCATTAAATCTTCTACAAGTTCTGCTGATAATCTTATTGCACTGTTCATGAATAAAAAACAAATCCATTAAAACTGTGTTTGTATAATTATTTTATGTCATGTTTGTGCTATAGCTATTCAAATTGAATGTAAATATCACTAACGTCAAACTTATTTAGATAAACAGCATGTCTGTTGTCATGACAAAGTGACAAAATAGAAATTTCATGGCCCACCCATTATGATATACAAAAACTCTGGACGCAGCAAGTGCGTTATGGTAGTGAATTTTCATAAAAATGCTTTTATTGCAAATATGTGTGTTTTCTTTTTAAGAAAGCAGGCATCAATTTTGGTTACCAGTATAACCTATATAGTAAAAGCAATGTGCCATGTTTCATAAAAATAACTTTATTGTGTGAAAATGTACCAAGATTTCCAAAAGTAGACTTAAAGTGTTCCCGAAAAACTCGTTTCTTGGTCAACCTTATAGGTTAATAGCAAATTGGGCTATTCAAATATGAAGCATTTGATCAAAGTTCGCTACCATAACGCACTTGCTGCATCCAGAATTTCTTTTCTTACAAACATGCATTATATTTCGATGGAAAATGCAATAACATAAGGCGTGTTTGATTTAAAAAAAAAGAAAATTTGTATCACCAATGACTTATGGGCCATCCTGTGATTGTAGAAATATTTTTTTAAGATGTAGCTCAAGACACCCTATAATTAATATATACAAATTTTTTTCAAATCTTTGTATAATAACGGATATATTGAGCTTTATTGATTTTTTACGAAAATTCGACAAAAATTATATACCATTAAACGATAAACTCTATAGCTAAGGCTACTGCCAAGCATCAGGGAAAGCGTCTATTTCAAATGAATTTTCTGGAAACATTTTAGTAAAATGAAGGACAATGACGGTTGAAAGTAAGACTTCAGTGTTTGTAAAACATCCTTCTTGAGACATTTGATTTCCATAGCCCGTATTAGTTTCAAGTTATTTGCCAAAATGTTGCCGATTTTGACGTTTTAGTCGCAACTTTGACGTTTTGAGGAAAACCCCAATTTATTTTTCTTTAAATGCCTATAACTTTTTTGTCTTTTGACATACAGAGCTAAATTTTGGTAGGTAACTCACATATAAGGACGTAAACCCGAGTACCAAATTTGGTTGCCCTTACTTTGTTAATTCGGGAGATATAAATTTTTTTCGAAAGAAAATACAAAATTTTCCGGGAAAACCTGGGCAGATTTTCCTGGCTAACGAACTTATCCAAGCCATTTGCAAAAGGAGTTTATTCACCAAATTTAATCAAAATCGGCCCATTATTTTTTGAGTTATCGGTGTGATACATATATATATTTATATAAATATATATATATATATATATATATATATATATATTATATATATATATATATATATATATATATATATATATATATATATAAACATATAAAAATTCAAACTGACCCCGGATATGTGTTCTGGGGGGCCTAATTAGCGCTCATTTGAAGAAATTTTTCAAAATTCAAAAGTCGAGATCTCCTCATTAGTGAATTTTTTTAAGAAAATTCACTAAAAGACCAATAATCTTGGATAGGTTAGAGAAAAGTGACCATAAATCGAAAACGCCTTGAGATAGGTATAGGGAAATATTAACAAAAGTTACTCAAAAAGAGAAGACGATCCAAAAAATTTGAAAATATACAGGGCGTTCTATTTAAAAAAAATGACTTTCGTGCATTTCTCCGAGTCACTTATAGAAAGCGTTCTCTAACTCACCCTGTATGATATTCTAAAGATTTGATTAATGGAGGAGATGCCCCTAGACCTTGCCTAACCGTAGCTAAAAAATTATCTTTAAATCGCTTCGTCGGTAGGAGAAAATACGATTTAATGAAAGTCAAATTTTTGGTAATAAATTCAGAAAATAATTATTATCTCGAAAACGACTTGAGATAGGTATAGGAAAATATCAACAAAAGTTACTCAAAAAGAGACGACAATTCAAAAAATGCAAAAATATATAGGGTGTTCCATTTAAAATTACGAAGATGTTGCCAGTTTTACGTATATGTGGCAACACTGCATTTTCAAAAATATTTTAGGTCGAGAGATCAGACTCCGTTACATCCGCAAACAAAATTTCAAAGCAATCGGTTGATTCGTTCTCTATATACTTTTAATACTCCATCCACCGTGGCTCACCCTGTATATATATATATATATATATATATATATATATATATATATATATATATATATATATATATATATATATATATATATATATATATATATATATATATATATATATATATATATATATATATATATATATATATATATATATATATATATATAATATACATATAAAAATTGAAACTGACCCCGGATATGTTTTCTGGGGGGCCTAATTAGCGCTCATTTGAAGAAATTTTTTTAAAATTCAAAAGTCGGGATCTCAAAGGTATACACACGATGTTTAATGTGGAAGCTCTAGTAATATATAGTGACATAATAATTTACATTACATCTATTAACTATATTATACGTAGCTGTCATTATGAAATAAAACAATTTACACAAATCATAATCTAAACCTAATTAATCAGCGGTTTTCAAATATCCCCGTTGAATGTCAGATTAACGTCGTATCACGCCATTTATGCGTGATACCAATAAAGCATTATACCGGGTGATGTAACTGGCGTGCGCGGAGAAACTTGCGATGTGGGCGGACCCAATATATCTATCCGCTACCTAATTGGCTTGGCACCGACTTCAAAGAGATAGGTAAGTAGCGCATAAAATAATATCTCATTGAAATTATTTTTTGTCTTTTGAATTAAACCTAGAATCCAGTCAGTTTTCGCTATTTAGTGCCTATTTTAAAGTCGGTTTTATTTTTTTTATGGTTTGTTTATTTTGTCTTTACTTCGAAGGTACAGCATCTCACACAAGGTAACTCTACCGTTGAGGTGTTGAGGATAAATAATTTTTCCTAACGAGAATTTGTAGTATTCCGGTATCTACTTTGCCAACTCGAACTGACATATTGTAATTGGCGTCGAAATAAGCCCAGGTAATCAACTCTCCCTCTTCATTATTAAATACAGTTTGAAAATTTGCTTCTATTCTTTTAAATTTACCTTGTGTCATCGGCGGTAAATGTGTGGTTTTACATAAACGTTCTGCAAGTTCTGCGCAAAATTTTGTCGCATTTTCCGTATAGCAAAAAGAAATTAAAATTACGTCATTTGTATAAACATTATTTTCGTTATCTTTCCCCATTTAAAAAATTTTTTACGTCTGTATTTATATCAGATTGTATAAATTTTAATTATGGAATTTTATGTACAAAATGTTCTTGCATTAGCAAATTTTCTGACAAACTTTTTATCGAATTTTCATAGAAAAAATTCGCCTATGACGAGATTACGACTTTGACACTTTTGATAAACAATTTCTTAAGTGGCAACCATAGAACGGTGAACTATCTAAACTATCTATAGTTTACTGTCATAAACAAATATTATATATATATATATATATATATATATATATATATATATATATATATATATATATATATATATATATATATATATATATATATATATATATATATATATATATATTTCGGAATGTTGCACTACACTGCAATCACTTTCAAATATACACCTTATTTGTTTGCTGTACTTTCAGTGATTTGTTATTTGGTTACGTGGACTGCAGTTTCGAACCGTCCCGTGAATTTCCGGTTATAAATGAGATTAAAGTTTTAGGACAAATTGCTGCAGACCCAAATTTGAGCACGATAAAATTGGCCACTGTTTCAAACTTCAAAAGAAGAACTATTCAGGGAATATTGAAGCATCATAAATTTCCGTCGTATAAAATTCATCTTGTCAATCGTCATAATTCTCGTTATTGGGCAGGTAATAATCCAAGAAATTTTTACGAAGTCCACACTCAAACTCCACAGAAATTAAATGTCTGGACTGGCATTTTTTGAAGACCATTTAATCGGACCAATTTTTCTTGATGGCAATTTCAGTGGCAAAAGGTATTCGGAGTTACTAGAAGATATCGTTTACCCTCTACTAATTGACATTGTTGAAAATGATGATCGCTATCAAGAAAATCAATTAGTGTTTCAACAAGATGGAGATCCTCTGCATTTTTCACAACGTGTTAGGGAGTTTTTGAACAGAGAGTTTCCAGGACAATGGATTGGCCGTAGAGGTGCTGTTGAGTGGCCCCCTAGATAACCGTATTTAACTCCTTTAGACTTCTTTCTATAAGGCCATTTAAAGAGTAGAATTTACGCAACAGAACCGGAGTCTCTGGAAGAATTACGACGACGCATTGTTGAAGAATGCCGTCTAATAACTCCACAAATGCTCCAGAATGTTAGAGCTCGTTTTGAACAAAATTTGTACTTTTGTATGGAAGCTGGTGGTCAACAATTTGAACACTTACTTAACTGAATAAACATTTTTGAAAGTGTGGTTTTGTTTTTTAGTTTTTTAAACGAAACATTGACTAATTAGTGCATTTCTTATCACAATGAATGAAATACGTTCTTGCAACACCAACTGTGAATAATTTTTAAACGAGTTGATAAAACTTCCAAAAGAATTAGTGTGCTGAATTCAGAAAAGAAAGATCTTTCAAATGATGTAACACTCGACCCATGTTCCCTATTTAAAATATAAGGGTTGTTATTACCACCCTTAAGGGGTTGATGTGACAAAGTTGAGTTTTATGTCAAAACATGTCCCCCTCAATATTAAAATTGACGTATTTCAGCGTTTCTTAAAAAAAATATCACTGGACGAAAATCCAGTTTTCAATGCGCCATCCTGTATATATATATATATATATATATATATATATATATATATATATATATATATATATATATATATATATATATATATATATATATATATATATATATATATATGTATGTATTGAGGCGTTAGAATTCTTTCCCTTTAATATTTCCTGAATGCTTTGATAATGGCTTTAAAACAGAAGCCAAAACGTAGAGTTGTCAGTTTTTTCGATGGATAATGAAGGAAGTTTCGGGAACTATAAGAGATACAAAGTTGGTCAAACTAAACAGCAATTGCAGAATTTGTGGCTGAGTTCAAATCAGTTTTCAGATTTAGAAAATTTCGAGTGGTTTTGGAGATAATCGAGAAAAACCGACTTTTGAAAAAATTAATTTTTTTCCCATATCTCTGTTATTTGTGGTGCGTTTTTGAAAATATAAACGTATTTTTACACAAAATAATGTGACCAATCGAGTGGTGGTATTAGTTTTGTCGATTTCCGTTACATTTCCGAAGGACGACAGTCAACTTTTTTTTATTTGGCCGCTATATTGGATTTTTCAATCAGCAGATAGAGCATTATTTTCTGAATACTTCGGTATATCACATGTCGCACTTCATGTGAAAAATTGCATGAAAGGGCAAATTTGTATTATGGACCTAAAATCAAGTATCCATGATATCCCAATCTCATCTCGTTATAACCGCATTAGATGCGGCATTTTATAACCATTTCAGGAATACAAAATATAATAAGGTTAACTGGAAGAATAAGCTTGTTTTGGCTATTATGATTAATTTAATAGGTACTTAATCACAACCTGAAAACAGATATACTTTTAAAAAACATAAAAACTAACTTCATTTAAAGCAGGTTTTCGAAAATACCCCCATTACTATGAATACAAATATTGCATCGCTTTAAAACTAAATAAGTTGCTTTACTAACACACAGTCGGTATTTGTACACGCTTCAGTAACAGCGTCTTTCAGTTCATTAATATTTAAATACGTTTTTTTATACACTGAGTTTTTACGCATCCCCACAAAAAAATACAAAACAGAAAAGTCGGGTGACCGTGGTGGCCATAAAACTGGACCGTTTCTGCCAACACAAGCATCAGAAAATTTCTGGTTTAAATAATGTCGTACTTGTTGAGAATTATGACGAGGAGCACCGTCATACTGAAACCACTTCTAATATCTCGTCTCCTGGTTTAAACCATCTAACATATCTTCTAGGCTTTTTCGAAGAAATTGCAGATACAAATCACCATTTACATTTTCTTCAAAGATAGAGGGACCAAGAAATTTTAATCAAATTACACCACACCAAACATTAAACTCAAATTTAACTTGTTGCCTTGTTACGCAACGGCGATTTTCTTGTTGCCAAATGTATTCGTTGTGTCTATTTAACACACTACAATTGGTAAAGCGTGTTTCGTCGGTCCACAAAATTTTATACGGAAATTGTGCATCTTGTTGGCATTTGCTTTTAAACCATGTGCAAAATTCTACACGCTTTTCTTTGTTCCCTAAATGTAATTTCCAAGGTAAAAAAGAACAGAACAAGGCTATACTCCAGACTGAATTTATTTAGTAAAAGTCCTACGACATTACAAAAAATGGTTGTGTCAGAAATAAAGTTTCTGGTAGGTCGGCAAGTATCACACGATACAAGCAGTTACAAAACTCTAAACAGTCTTACAAGCAAAGTCTAAACACAAACTAAAGTCAACGCTAACATGCTCTACAACAGTTACATTTATAAAATCAAAACTAAAAGTTAAAAGTTGAGAATTTTAAAACATCAAAATGTCCAAAGCTTGGTCGAGGCACATCCAAGCAGCAAAAACAACAATGCAAAAGCAGTAAAAATAGCAAAAAACAGGTATAAACCCGTGTAAATTAAGTTTAAAAGTGCACTAACACACCACAATCTAAGGTCTTTAAACAAATAGATAGAGAAGCTGTCAAGGCAGGCTGCACAACCAGAACAGAACTTTCAGAGAAAAACACTGAGTTAAACCTATGATACCTATAAAGAATAAAACCAAAATGGCTAAACATACTTACGTTTTGTTATTTATAACAGGAACTGAACTTTACAAGAAATCTATCATAGTAGCTGTTTTCATCGACTGTCGCTTAGTGATGGGTCGTTGTTTAACTGTCAGCTAATTTTAAACGGTTACCGAGCCGTAACGGTAACCACCAGTTATGGATGTATAAAAATAACAGCTTAAAAAGTAACGCTTTTTACACTAAACTAGAATTCGGAGTCGTGTCTGTTTCAGTTCTACTGCAACTAGGTTCGATCAATAAACATGAGTTTTCATCGGCAACTGTTATTTAACCATTTAACGGGATGAATAGCCTTGAGATTGGGAATGCTAAATATGTATTGTTATACAGTATAGAGCAGACTGTACTTCATAACATTATTATTTATACGTGTGTGCTCGCTCTCGCTCAGAGCTTTAGGGACGTACGATCTTCGGTACAATAAAACGGTTTAATTTTAATTTGAACTTTAACCGGTTGTTGATGGGAATACGGCATACGGACACTACTACACAGAGTTATTCTGTAAACTGAGAAGCTGTTATTTTTGAAACACTCGAGTTTCCCACTAGTATGTAAAGCCAAATATTTAATAATAAAAAATGTTGGGTGAAAAGATGAATTTATGTAAAAACGTGTTATTAGTTTCACTATAGACAACGCAATCACTATAGACAACGCAAAATAGGGTTATTTCACGTGAAATTAAAGTACTTATTTATTTAAATTTATATACATTACCTAAGAAAACAGTTAACACGTCATTTTCGTTTGTCTGATAATAGTTATCAAATTGATAAAAAAATATAGTGATACAACATTTTTTAATATCTATATACATTTAAATATAAAAAATTAAATTTATATATATATATATATATATATATATATATATATATATATATATATATATATATATATATATATATATATATATATATATATATATATATATATATATATATATATATATATATATATATATATATATATATATATATATATATATATATATATATATATATATATATATATATATATATATATATATATATATATATATATATATATATATATATATATATATATATATATATATATATATATATATATATATATATACAGGGTGTTTCCAAATTGATGCGAAAAATTTTACAGGGTGATTCTTGAAACCCCTTCTCCTCCAAGTTACAGCCCTTTGAAATTTTTGAAACTAATTTTAAAACAACGAATATTAAAATAAGTAAATAAACAATTAATACTATATATCTTCCAATTTTTTTTAAAACTCAAACTCAATTTTTTATACTGTTGGCTGTTGTTTGCACAGTTTTTAAAAGTGGACTGATAAAGATGACCAGTGAACCGAAAATGTAACTAGAGATAGAGATCTTTCTAAGAAAGAATAAAAGCATAATGTAATAACAAACCATATGTACAGAATAAAGGCAAATTTCTTTACCGAAATTTTATGAGCTGCGTTATGTTATGGAGTTCTTAGAATCACTCCCTGTGTAGCAATAAAAGTTCTAACGTCTAACGTCCCAAGACGTGATAAATAATGATATTTATTGATTCTTGCTGTGGCATTGACATTTACGTAAAGACCCCTCATAAAATAAATTTGTTAGAAATGACTAGTTTATAATTCCTTAAACATCTAAGTAAATACTAATATAAGACTCCTTTCTGATTTCTAAAAGTTTCACTTCAGTGTGGCAAAAGATTTACGACACGCTTATTATAATTTCCTAACCCTTTGTTTCCTTTTCATATCGACAAAATTTGAGATTTATACACTACGTGAAATAACGGGGTAAAAATACAATGCATTTATACTAGTGTGCTCGCTCTCGCTCACAGCTTTGGGAATGTAGGATACTAGCGATCGACTATCCAGTTTAAAATAACTGAAGCCGTTATTTTCAACGGTTATTATTAAATATCGTTAACAGCTTCAACTGTTAACAGAAAATAACCGTTTTTCCCATCACTACTGTCGCTTTTATTTCCCTGCACTATATGGGTGAAGGCAGAATCAGAAGCATCAAAACCTCAAATCACAGCAATGGACAAATGGCAATACAAATAAAAATTTCGCATTTAAAATGGAGGACAGTTAAAAGCCGAATATCTGAAGTGAACGGAAAGGAGGCAAACAAATGAACTACGACTTTTAGCTAAAAGTGACAAGTGACAGACAAGTGACTTTGACATCTACCCGGCCGTGCCGAGCAGCACAGAACAAGTAACATATCCGGGCTCCTTGACTCCACAGAATACTTAGGTTTTTCACTGTATATGGCACTAGTTCAGTACGAGAAACTTTGTTTCTGACACAACCACCTTTTGTAATGTTTGAGGAAGCCCCTGAGGATGGCCAGATATATGGGCCTAAACGCGTATGGCTTTTACTAAATAAATTCAGTCCGGAGTATAACCTTGTTCTGTTCTTTTTTACCTTGGAAATATGTCTAACCCAGACGTTGTGACGTTCAGAAATCACACCCTAAATGCAAAGTTTGAGAGACCGATAGTTTGTAAGGGTAAAATCTATACCACGGTGCGCTGGGAAAAACTGGCTTCTTCTGCAATTTCTCGAGTTGAAATTTTTGAATTTTGACTTACCATGGCCAAAACGTTTACCTCTACAGCTTCATTTATTATTCCGTTTCCTTGTTTTGGCTTGGTGGAACTTCTGTACATACCCAAATTATCGTACAATCTCTTAAAAGTGTTTACGGATGATTAGCGCGGTCAAAATACTTTTGAAAATAATATGCGCGAGCGTGTGTAACATGTTTGTCACATTTTATGTACGACTCAATGATATCACACTTTTCTTCATGAGAAAAATAGATTGTTGCAAAAATACAACCTTAAATGTCAAAAGTAATAACTAAAGATGATGTTTTTGCTCATTACCATGGTAACCATATTCTTATGTCTTATAATAGGTAACTATGATTAAGTGAGAAACAACAGAAATAATAGCCGGAAGAAGCTTATTCTTCCAGTTAACGTTATCGTGTGCTATATATCTGGAATCATTATAAAATGCCGCATCTAATGCGGTTATAATGAGATAAGATCGGGATATCATGGATACTTGACTTTAGGGACATAATACAAATTTGCCCTTTCATGCAATTTTCCACATGAAGTGTGACATGTGATATACCAAAATATTCAGCAAAAAATACTTTATCCGCTGACTGAAAAATGCAATATGGCGGCCATAATAAAAAAAATGTTGACTATCGTCCTTCGGAAATCTGACGGAAATCGACAAAACTAATACCACCACTCGATTCATCACATTATTTTGTTTAAAATTACGTTTAGATTTTTAAAAAACGCACCACAAGTAACGGAGATATGAGAAAAAATCGATTTTTCCGAAATTCGGTTTTTCTAGATTATCTCCGGAACTACTCGGAATTTTTTAAATATGAAAAATGATTTGAACTTAGCTCAAAATTCTGCAATTGTTGTTTAATTTGACCAACTTTGTATGTCTTATATTTTCCGAGATCCCACCACTATCCATGGAAAAAACTCACCCTATATATATATATATATATATATATATATATATATATATATATATATATATATATATATAAACTTACAAGTTTCGTAAAAAAGCGTAGATCATTTCTATGAAAATTTGCTTTTCCAAGGGTCCCTGTTATGCAAAGACTTTTTGATAGGTTTCTCATTGATTTTGACCGAACATTAAACCTAAAACATAAAGTTGCTAATTTTATAGACCTTGTTAGTCTGTTCTTCATTGATTATTTGATACAACCAGAATATTACAAAGTAGGCTACTTATTATAACAGAGCTAAACGACATACACAGACGTTATAACCAGAAACTTATAAAACTCTTCGTCATCGAATAACACAAGAGTATTCTCGTAATTTGTTGGAAATTATCCCCCTTTATCGAAGGAGAGGACATACAACAGTTGACTGTTTTTGTCGGCTTGCCGGTGGATCCATTAAGAGCTTGGTATCGACCTGATTTTGAGATGAAACTGGAGAACGAGAGGAGCATTGCAGACGACTTGCGGAGAATCGGCAGGGCTCTGCTGCGAATTCCCACCTAGAATGCGAACTTAAATCACTGTTGAGACAGGACATGAATCAAGAGAATTTCTCATGAAAATAGTGGTATGTATTCTAAAAGATGTTATTTTCTTCTTTTACTGAAATGCGTTTATGCGAACATAATCCGCCGATTGGAGATTTGAACCTGTGATGAGCACAGAACGTGAATTTAATCGTAGTCAATACAGGGTGAGGATCTTAGTGTTACAAGACATTGTCTGAAAAAGGGTTCGAAGTATTTTAATAAAAATTCGATGGGGTATACATAGGACAAGGGGGCAGATTTTAAAATACCTTTCATACCTACCCCTCTCACATTTTGAATGGCGGGTGGACACTTAATTGTCAAATAGAAAATTATACCAAATACTATATAATGACAATACGAGACACTCCTATGCTTTAGCATTGGTGATATTTGTGACAAGTGAACAGCATGAATAATTCTGTAAATTTCTCTTACCCATAATCTTATTTCATCATAATCTAAAGTACTACCTTGAAACAGTCGTTAAACTACTATTTCAAGGTATAGGAATATACTAAAAGCTGTTTCTGAGGATATTAAGTTACAATCCGTACTTACCTATAAATAATTGTTCTAGGTATAAATGGTGGCACAGTACTCAATTTGCTATATCTCTACATGAAAACTGTCTTATTAATCTAATATTTTAAAATATGTAACTGATATACTTAGTACATAATTAAGTAATTGTGCAGATGAAAGGTGAGACTAACTCTTACTTTCGTGAATAAATTTATTATAGGGCTGAATCTGCTATTTCTACTTGTCTCTTTAAAAACTTGTCTTGGGAAGATAATTAAAAGCCTTTACCAAGTAAAATAATTTTAAATGTGAAAAAATGTGACAATTTATGCCATACTAAAATAAAAAAGGACACAGAAAAATATAGAAAAACAGTTTTCTTATACCATTTATTATTAATGCAAAACGTTTTTTGCCTTCATATTTCTTTTTTTTTATGCACTGGAAGACAAGTTATGATTGAAGTCTTTTAACCATCCGTTTACGAAGTTTATTTATAAATAGGTACATGATGGTAAATATTACACAATAAATTATCTTCTGCGAACTGTACATATTGGCATAAAAGTAATTCTCAATTTGTCTTCTGCTTCAAATCATATTCACGTTTCGCCATCCTTTGGAAACCTATGAAATGTCTTTGACATATTTAGCACGTTATAATTCGAACAATTATAGATTGCACAAACCCAACCACTAACATTAATTGTAAAAAACACAGCTCAAACTTAATTATACACAGTTAAACACCAGCAATTGCTAGTGTTACACGTTCTCGAACGACGTAACATCAGTACTATCCGCTAGGGGCGCTGATATTCTTGAAACACGAAATCAGCCGGGTGTCCTGTATTGTCATTATTATATAGTATTTGATTATACTTTCTACGAAAATTCGCTTTTTTTGTGAAAAATTACGTAGGATGTCAAAAGTTGCATATACTTTATTTGCTGACTCCCTAAGAAGGTGAGGATTTTAAAGTGTTACGGGGTAATATCAAAAAATGGTTTGAAATATTTTAATAAAGATTCGGTGAGTTAATTGACAACTGACAGAGTTAAAGATAAAACCAAAAATTTGGTGACGTAATTGGAAGACAGGAAGACAAATTTTAAGATACTTTTGACATCTACCCCCTGTTCACATTTTAAGTAACGGGTGGCAACATTGAAATGTTAAATCGAAAGGTGTGTTCTCTTTCCGAAAATTCGATTATCTATTCCAAACTACGTAAGCATGCCAAATAGTCGCAAAGGTATACATTTCCATTTGACATTTCACAGTTGCTACCTGTCATTGAAAATGTGGAAAGAAAGTGAATGCCAAAGGTATATTTAAATCTCTCTCACAGTCTGCCAATTATGTCACAAATTTTTATCAAAATATTTAAATTGTTTTCCCAATATTGCTTTGGAACACTTTAAAATCTTCACCTTTTATAATAATAATGTAGCAAGGGCATTGTGGTAGCACACTTGAAAGATAACTTGAAATGATTCCAGAAAAGCCGAGCTGCTTTTCGTGGTCTACAAACACATCCAAGCTATTTACATAGGAAATATATCCGCATTGTTTCGTCACACACACAGATATATATATATATATATATATATATATATATATATATATATATATATATATATATATATATATATATATATATATATATATAGGGTGGCGCATTGAAAACGAAACAGACCGATTTGCGCCCAGAGAATTTTTTTTTAAGAAACGCTGAAACACGTTAATTTTAATATTGAGAGGGACATGTTTTGACATAAAAGTTAACTTTGTCACATCAACCCGTTAAGGGTGGTGATAACAACCCTTATATTTTAAATAGGGAACATGAATCGAGTGTTACAACATTTGAACACCCTTTTTATTCTGAATTCAGCATACTAATATTTTTGGAAGTTTTATTAACTCGTTTAAAAATTATTCACAGTTGAAGCTGCAGTTATATGCACAAACGCATTTCACTCATTTCGATAAGAAATGTGCTGATAGTCAATGTTTTGTTGGTTTGTAAACAAAAAATTGACTATCAGAACATTTCTTATCGGAATATGAGAAATGCGGTTTATTATTTCAGTTTATCGATCGGTTTGATACTTGATAGTACTACCAAAAATTAATTTCACAATGGTGTATTCTGCAGAAGAAAGAGTTGAAATAATTACTCTTTTTTCCAAAAACGATGACCGTACGGCAAATTTGTGTAATGAACGACATCCGAACAGACATGTTAACAGAAAATACATTTTGGAGTTAGTTGCAAAGTTTCGACAAAGTGGTTCAGTACCCAACAAAAAACGGCATCCTGAACGTGAATTTTCGGTTAGAAATGAGACTACTGAGATTGAAATTTTAGGACAAATTGCTGCAGACCCAACGTTGAGCACGAGAAAATTGGCCACTGTTTCAAACATCAAAAGAAGAACAATTAAGCGAATATTGAAGCATCATAATTTCACCCGTATAAAATTCATCTGGTACAACATCTGAATGAAGATGATTTTGATCGGCGGCTGGAGTTTTGTAAAGTTATGACTGTACGAATAGCTGATAAGAGGAGCTTTCTGTTCAATATATGTTTTTCAGACGAGTGTACGTTTTTATTAAACTCTACAGTCAATCGTCATAATTGTTGTTATTGGGCAGATAATATTCCAAGAAATTTTAACGAAGTCCACACTCAAACTCCACAGATATTGAATGTCTGGACTGGCATTTTTGGAGACCGTTTATTCGGACCAATTTTTCTTGATGGCAATTTGAGTGGCGAAACGTATTTGTAGTTACTAGAAGATATCGTTTACCCTCTACTAATTGGCATTGTTGAAAATGATGATCACTATCAATAAAATCAATTAGTGTTTCAACAAGATGGAGCTCCTCCGCATTTTTCACAACGTGTTAGGGAGTTTTGAACAGAGAGTTTCCAGAGCAATGGATTGGGCGTAGATGTGCTATTGAGTGGCCCCTTAGATCACCGGATTTAATTCTTTTAGACTTCTTTCTATGGGGCCATTTTAAAAGTAGAATTTACGCAACAGAACCGGAGTCTCTGGAAGAATTACGATGACGCATTTTTAAAGAATGCCGTCTAATAACTCCAGGAATGTCAGAGCTCATTTTGAACAAAATTTGTATTTTGTATGGAAGCTGGTGGTCTACAATTTGAACACTCCCTTAACTGAGTAAACATTTTTGAACGTTTGGTTTTGTTAATAAAACTTCCAAAAAAATTTGTGTGCTGAATTCCGAAAAAAAGAGCTTTAAAATTATATAACACTCGACCCATGTTCTTTATTTAAAATATAAGGGTTGTTATGACCACCCTTAAGGGGTTAATGTTTGTTTATATATATATATATATATATATATATATATATATATATATATATATATATATATATATATATATATATGTGTATATATATATATATATATATATATATATATATATATATATATAAACATATAAAAATTGAAATTGACCCCGGATATGTGTTCTGGGGGGCCTAATTAGCGCTCATTTGAAGAATTTTTTTCAAAACTCAAAAGTCGGGATCTCCTCATTAGTGAATTTTTTTTAAGAAAATTCACTAATAAATAGCATATATATATATATATATATATATATATATATATATATATATATATATATATATATATATATATATATATATATAACAAATCTAATTGCTTTGGGTATAGGGAATGCTTAGCAAAAAAAGTATAATGAGAGTACTTTCCGACAGTTACATAATATGCGGGGTGATCGATTTAATTAAAATTAACAAAATCAATCATTTTTATAAATTTTAACAATAATTAAAAAGCTACGCTGCAATAGATCATTGTTCTTGTACTCCTTTTAAATTATACAGGGCGCTAAACTTGTTACGATTTTCTTGGAAAATTTGTTATAACCCTTGAAACACCCTGTAACATTGTAAGTAAATTCAAATGCTTGCTACGATTGCGCCAATTTGTACTTTGATATGTCAAAAGACACAGAATATACTGGACTTTATCGTGAAACTTACCGCGGATACGGGTTCTAGGCTGCCTAGTTCGCGTTCATTTAAGGAAAACTTTTCAAAATTTAAAAGTCGCAATCTTCTCGTTAGCGAATTTTTTCTACAAAAATTATATACTATTAAACCACAAACTCTATAACCAAAACGACTATCAAACCATCAGAGAACGAGTCTATTTGAAATGAATTTTCTGAAATTATTTTAGTAACAGGGTTGAAGCAGAAACTTAATGCGTAGTAAAACACATTTTTACAACATTTTTTGTACATAACTCGCATTTGTTTCAATACATGTGTCTAACAATTGCAGATTTTGACGTTTAAAATCGCGACTTTTGATGTTCAGAAGAAAAACAATGAAATTTTCAAAGTAATTTTTCTGGTATTTCGTGACCTTTTTGCGCCAAGCACACTTATTCTCTGTCTGTAATATTTCATAAATTTTGTTAACCACACACACGCGAATTGAAGAAATTAAACACTGAAATATGTTTGGTACTGAAGTAATTTATTCTCCCCAATCTCAACCTGAAACCACTTCAAGGTTTGAAACAAATTAAATTTTGATATCTGATCGATACAAACACTGTTCGGATACCGCATGTAATATAAACCGCCTTCACAATGCGAAGTATCGATATCTAATTTTGATAGAACGTTATTTACATTCCGTTCGATAGAAATGTGACATATTCTTGATGTCACTAAAATGTATTATCTAATGTAGAATAAAAACTCGGGACGCAGCAAGTGCGTTATGGTAGTGAATTTTTATTAAATGCTTCAAATTTAAATAACTTAATTTTCTATAAACTTGAGAGTTTAATTTCAATACGTAGTAAGGTTTTTCCTAAGGCAAGATATTCACAAAATTTCATTAAAATAACTTTGTAATTTTCGGAGAAAAAATTTTTTTCGAAAGAAAATTTAAAATTTGAATAACTCAATTTTCTCTAAACTTAGAAAGTTGAATTTTGGTACGTAGTAAGGTTGAGGCAACATATATAGTAAATTTCATTGAAACAGCTTTGTTACTTTTTCGAAAGAAAACTCAAAATTTTTCCGGAAAACCCCGTCTGATTTTTCTGGATAACGAACTCATCCAAGCCATTAATAAAAGACAGGCACTTGCCAAGTTTCATCGAAATCGGTTAATTATTTTTTGAGTTATCATATATATATATATATATATATATATATATATATATATATATATATATATATATATATATATATATATATATATATATATATATATATATATATATAAACATATAAAAATTAAACCTATTTACAAATGAACTTTAATAAGATATTATGCTGTGACAATACCTCTCTTAAGCACCCTAAAATATAATCAAAATGTGCACAGTTATATATGTTTTATTTCTTTTTCCCTTGTCTTAATACACTACATATTTTATGACAATCGATTTAATTTACTTATTTGATTTCATAAATAGTCGGTTAATAGTGACTTGGAATGAAGTAGACACCACATCTTCAAACATATTAAGAGAATATGAGTAAATCAACAGCAACTGGGAATGAATTCGGTCAGTCGCCCAGCCACGTGGTTAAAAAACACTGTTTGTATGAGTGGTTACAACTCTACCTCTAAATAAAAGGACTGTAACAGCGGCAGAAGCAGAAGTCAATGGAAGATGTGTGTATTCGGAAAGAAACTATTGACTATTAATAACAACAATTGACTAAAAACGCTGCGAGTTGTAAGGCAAAAATAATTATACTACAGAGGTGATAAATGATAATAAATTACAATAGGGTTATATATAATCGTAAATGCTTCCAATGATTAACAATCATTGAATTCAGTATTATTGACATTTCTCGGAAACTTACAAATGAATTTCATGAGTCAATGAGAAAAGCATTGACTAACCAACAGCAACCACATACTTATGATTTAAACATAAATGTTTCAAATTTGAATAGCTCAATTTTCTATAACCCTAGAAAGCTGAATTTTGGCACATAGTTAGGTATTTCCCAAAACAATATGTAGACCAAATTTTATCGCAATTTTCGGAAAAAAAATTTTTTTTTGAAAGAAAACTCAAAATTTTCCCGGAAAACCCCGTCCGATTTTCCTGACCAACGAACTCATCCAAGCCATTAATAAAAGAAAGGCACTTGCCGAGTTTCATCTAAATCGGTTAATTATTTTTTGAGTTATCAGACGGATACATATATATATATATATATATATATATATATATATATATATATATATATATATATATATATATATATATATATATATATATATATATATATATATAAATTCAAACTGACCCCAGATATGGGTTCTAGGGGTCCTAATTCGCGCTCATTTGAAAGAATTTTTGCAAAATCTCACCATCGATACCTCTCTATTAGTGAATTTTTTAAATAAAAATTCACTAAAATGGGAAGAATGCGCTGAATACTATCAGAACAAAAAAATCTTATAAGTACCATCTCGGAATAGGAAAACGGCTTAACGCAGTAAGTGCGTAGGCAATTTTCACAAAAATGTTTCAAATTTCAAATATGTTTTTTAAAGGAGAGGCATTAAATTATATACAGGGTGGCGCATTGAAAACGAAACAGACCAATTTGCGTCCAGAGAATTTTTTTTAAGAAACGCTGTAACACGTCAATTTTAATATTGAGTGGGACATGTTTTGACATAAAACTCAACTTTGTTACATTAACCCCTTAAGGGTGGTGATAACAACCCTTATATTTTAAATAGGGAACATGAGTCGAGTGTTACATCATTTGAAAACTCTTTCTTTTCTGAATTCAGCACACTAATCTTTTTGGAAGTTTTATTAACTAGTTTAAAAATTATTCACAGTTGGAGTTGCAAGAACGTATTTTATTTATTGTGATAAGAAATGCACTCATTAGTCAATCTTTCGTTAAAAAAAACTAAAAAATTAAACCAAACGTTCAAAAATGTTTATTCAGTTAAGTAAGTGTTCAAATTGTTGACCACCAGCTTCCATACAAAAGTACAAATTTTGTTCAAAACGAGCTCTGACTGTCTGAAGCATTTTTGGAGTTATTAGACGGCCTTCTTCAACAATGCGTCATCACAATTCTTCCAGAGATTCCGGTTCTGTTGCGTAAATTCTACTCTTTAAATGGCCTCATAGAAAGAACTTCAAAGGAGTTAAATCGGGTGATCTTGGGGGCCACTCAATAGCACCTCTACGCCCAATCCATTATCCTGGAAACTCTCTGTTCAAAAAGTCCCTAACACGTTGTGAAAAATGCGGAGGAGCTCCATCTTGTTGAAACACTAATTGATTTTTTTGATAGCGATCATCATTTTCAACAATGTCAATTAGTAGAGGGTAAACGATATCTTCTAGTAACTCCAAATACGTTTCGCCACTCAAATTGCCATCAAGAAAAATTGGTCCGATTAAACGGTCTCCAAAAATGCCAGTCCAGACACTCAAATTCTGTGGAGTTTGAGTGTGGACTTCGTGAAAATTTCTTGGATTATTATTTGCCCAATAACGATAATTATGACGATTGACTGTAGAGTTTAATTAAAACGTACACTCGTCTGAAAAGCAGATATTGAACAGAAAGTTCCCGTTATCAGCTATTCGTGCAGTCATACCGTTACAAAACTTCAGCCGCCGATCAAAATCATCTTCATTCACTTGTTGTACAAGATGAATTTTATACGGGTGAAATTTATGATGTTTCAATATTCGCTGAATAGTTCATCTATTGATGTTTGATATAGTGGCTAATTTTCTCGTGCTCAAAGTCGGGTCTGCAGCAATTTGTCCTAAAACTTCAATCTCAGTAGTCTCATTTCTAACCGGAAATTCACGTTCAGGATCCCGTTTTTTGTTGGCTACTGAACCACTTTTTCGAAACTTTGCAACTAACTTCAAAATGTATTTTCTGTTAACATATCTGTTCGGATGTCGTTCATTCATCGTTTTTCAAAAAAAAAGAGTAATTATTTCAACTCTTTCTTCTACAGAATACACCATTGTGAAATTAATTTTCGGTAGTACTATCAAGTATCAAACCGACCGATAAACTGAAATAATAAACCGCATTTCTCTCATTCCGATAAGAAATGTTCTGATAGTCAATTTTTTGTTTACAAACCAACAAAACATTGACTATCAGCACATTTCTTATCGGAATGAGTGAAATGCGTTTTTGCATCTTTAACTGTGAATAATTTTTAAACGAGTTGATAAAACTTCCAAAAAAATTAGTGTGCTGAATTCAGAAAAGAGAGAGCTTTCAAATGATGTAACACTCGACCCATCTTCCCTATTTAAAATATAAGGGTTGTTATCATCACCCTTAAGGAGTTGATGTGACAAAGTTGAGTTTTATGTCAAAACATGTCGCCTCTCAATATTAAAATTGACGTGTTTCAGCGTTTCTTAAAAAAAATTCTCTGGCAAATCGGTCTGTTTCGTTTTCAATGCCCCACCCTATATAACCATAACGCGCACCTATATAACCATAATAATATAACCTATAAAGTAAAAATGAAATACAATATTTCATCAAGAAAACTTTATCATTTAAAAAGTACAAAAGTTCTCTGAAAATAAACTTGAAATGGTCCCGAAACAACTGATCCGAATTTCCTCGCCAGCAAACCTCTTTGAGCTATTTAGCTACCTAACCAGTGTAATTATTTACAAAAAGCTGTTCGACAAAACTTTGACAAAAAATTACATTAAAATTTCCAAACAATTTCATTCATAAATGTTTATTTTGCAAAAATTAGGATGTTATGTTATGAAAATTATATTTTTTGCGAATTGCTTATTTTTGTTCGCAAAAATTGGAAAAGATTTTTTTTTTCAATTACTGTAAACATTTATTATTAATTACTAACAAAGAGTGAAATGTAAGGCAGGAGTCGCCATCTCGTTGCGGAACCAAGTAGTATGTTGTCACGGCAACTCCAAATAACACAAAATGTTATAAAATAGAGACTATGTACAACCAATTTAGTAAATTGTCAGCCCTGGCTTATTTCTTTCCTAATATAGGGACAATGTATGTAAGGCTAGATGTATTCCCATCACAATTAGAACCGCAGAGAGGTTTCGCTCTAATTAGAACTCGTCAGTACGGTATACTAATTGCAGTGAGAACACACCTATACAGTAATCCGGCTATAGTAGCCAGCCTCACAGCACAAAGTGAGATGTAAGAAAGGAGTCGCCATCTCGTTGCGGAACCAAGTAGTATATTGTCACGACAGCCCCAAATAATAATTAGAACGAAACCGGTCTGTGGCTCTAATTGTGGTGAGAATATATCTAGCCTTACATACATTGTCCATATATTAGGGAAGAAATGGGCCAGGGCTGACAATTTACAAAATTGTTAGTTGATTGTACACAGTCTCTATTTTATAACATAATTTATAACATTATTACGCCTTATTGCTCCCCAGACTTGTCACCAATCGAACAGGTGTGGGATATAATTGGAAATCGACTGGATAATTTACCCTAACCACTAAATAACCTATTTGACTTGTCACCGAATTCAAGAAGCCTGAGATGACATTCCTCAGGATATCATAAATCATTTAATTTCCAGCATGCCTCGAAGAGTTATCGAATGTATAAAAATCCGCGGTAGTTTTACTCATTATTAAATAACTTTGTTATTTTAGTGAATTTTCGTAGAGAAAATTCACTAATGGGGAGATACCAATTTTTGAATTTTGAAAAACTTTTTGCAAATGAGCGCGAACTAGGACCCCTAGAACCCATATCCGGGGTCAATTTCAATTTTTATATGTTAAAAAAAATCTTGGTTTTTCTCAAAACGTCAAAGTCACGATTTAAACGTCAAAATTGGTAATATTTAGGCAATGAACCTGAAAGTAATATGAGCTATGGAAAGAAAATGTCTCAAGAAGAATATTTTACAAACCCTGAAATCTTGGTTTCAACCGACATTGTCCTTCCATTTACAAAAATATTCCGAAAAAATTCATTTCAAATAGACCCTTTCTCTGATGCTTTGGTAGTAGTGTTGGCTAAAGAGTTTATTGTTTAATGGTATATCATTTTTTCGAATTTTCGTAAAAAATCATTAAAGCTCAATATATCCGTTATTATGCAAGTTACGAAAAAAAAGTATACATTAATTATAGGGTGTCTTGAGCTACATCTTAAAAAATAATTTCCACAATTACAGGGTGGCCCATAAGTCGTTGCTGATTCAAATTATCTTTTTTTTTAATCGAACAAGCCCTATGTTATTGCATTGTTGCATTTTCAATCGAAATACAATACATCCTTGTAAGAAAAGAAATTCGGGACGCAGCAAGTGCGTTATGGTAGCGAATTTTCATTAAATGCTTCAAATTTGAAAGCTCAATTTGCTATTAACCTATAAGGTGGACCAGGAAACCAGTTTTTTCTGGAACAATTTAAGTTTACTTTCGGAAATTTTTGTACGTTTCCAAACCATAAAAATATTTTGATAAAACATGGCACATTGTATCTACTATATAGATTATACTGGTAACTAAATTTTATGCCTGCTTTCTTAACAAAACATATTTGCTATTAAAAACATTTTTATGAAAATTCACTACCATAACGCACTTGCTGCGTCGTTTAATATTTTAGTAATCATGCCATGTAATGATTTTTTAAGTTTGATTAAACACAAATTTGTATACATTTTAATAAAATTGGTCACTAAGTGTTCGGATTGTTTTGAAAATACATATAAAAATTGAAACTGATCCCGGGATATGTGCTCTAGGGGGATTAGTTTGCTCTTATTTGAAAGAATTGGTTCAAAATCAAAAAGCCGCGATCTCCTTATTAGTGAATTTATTATACGACAATCACTTGAACAAGACGCTTGCCGACATAGTGACATCGTGCTGCTCGGCTTGATTCGTGTAACGGCAGATCAAATTCGAATGGTGAACGGAATCGTGTTGTGTTCTCTGACGAGTTCTTATTCTGTCTTTGGGTCCACAATGGTCGCAGAAGAGAAATACAATTACGTAAAGAACGCAAAATTTTTGATTTTGCTGTGAAACGGCATACGGCCCTTACACATGGGTGATGGTATGACGGACCCTAAATATAGATTCAAAAGAGCTCTAATACGGGTCTATTTAAGACATTTTTGAAAGTTAGTATCTAGATATCTATTACCAAATTTTAAAGTAAAAATTTCCCAAAATCAGAGAAAAAACAAGTGTTTTATTTTTTATGTCATTCAATGTTATTTTTTATATAAAATAAAAACAGAAATCTACCTCTGAAACGACTCTACAACGTTTAATTTATCGATTTGATTGAAACAGAACCTCGGACAAAGTAAATTGGCTAATTATTTCTCAATTCATTGATTTGACCTGTTCTAGTTATATGTATAAAGAAACAACCCCTCTCGGTAATATTATATAAACTTATTGTTTTATTTCAAGTTACTTTCCTTTGTTTACTGCATTACTTAACCCTATAGGATTATGTCATTAATCTAGAGGGCTATAATCAAATTTTTTACAAAATTATACGCTCATACTTATAATTAATTTTGAAAAATCGGATTATACCATGAATTTTCATAAGAATTGTACACTATTATTTAATACGTCATATTACTAAAATGTATACTTTAAGCTTGCACAGACATTGACGATTAATTTTAGAGGCCCTAGTACGCTCAGATTTGAAGAATTATTTCGCAAGTGTTACCATCGATATATCCTTATTATCAAAAAAAGTTTGGGACGCAGCAAGTTTATGGTAGCCAATATTCATTAAATGCTTCAAATTTGAATAACTAAATTTTCCATAAACTTAGAAAGTTGAATTTTGGCATGTGGTATCATCTTTTCCAAGGTAACATATCCACTAAATTTCATTGAAATCGCTTTTTTTTAAAGAAAACTCAAAGATTTCGCGGAGAACCTTGTCCCATTTTCCTGATTAACGAACTTGTCCAAGCTATTAATAAAAGAAAGGTATTTGCCGAGTTTCATCCAAATCGGTTAATTACTTTTTGAATTATCGGTTGGATACATATATAAACATATAAAAATTGAAACTGACCCCGGATATGGGTCTTGGGGTCCTAGTTCGCGCTCATTTGAAAAAATTTTTGCAAAGTTTCACCATCGATACCTCTCCATTAGTGAATTTTTTTAAATAAAAATTTACTAAAGATCTTAAGAAAAATGCCCAAAACTCAATTTTCTATTTAGCTAGGAAACTAAATTTTGCTATATCAATAGATTGTGTAAGCCTCTTTAAAAGAAACTTGTATTACAAATTTCATCGGTTACAAAAGCTATCCAGAAGTAAACCTAATTCATATTTACAAAAGTAAAGTATCTGCCAAATTACATATAGTATGGGTCAATTTCACCAAGTAAGGGCAACAGCAATCAATGAATCTATCAAATTATAAACGTAGCAATTATTTTTCCTGATTAATTGCCTGAATGATTTCGTTTTAGTCAACCTAATCAAAACAATTTTTCCAACAGCTAAAAAAAGCTTTTTAAAACAGGTTCTCTGTTAATGAATTTTCTTAATAAAAATTCAACAACAACAAAATGTGTGCTGCCAATTATAATTTTAGACTCAAAGGTGACAAAGTTATTCAGGCGTTTTAAGCAAAAATGAGATATTGTTCAAAACGTATGACATATTTACACTAATGTTTCTCCAAATATCAAAAAGAAACGATTCATCGACCGGGGATCGATCTCTGAACCTTCTGCGTGGGAGACAAGCACCCTACCACTGAACGTTAACTAAAGCTTTATTTACCACATACTTGATGCCCCGGAATATTTTATATTATATTAAAAGTAAACGTAACAACTAATTACCGAATTAATAGAATTGTGACTTGAAACAAATTCAACGACTCTTTTGATCTGAGATGACATCTTATGTTTAAAGATATAAGAACAAATTGTTTTAAAATCATTTTTACAGAGACGTGACTTGATTTTGCTTACATTTCCACTATATTATGCTACATTTTTGGTCTAAAACTCTAATAAGGGACGTTCATAAAGCGAAAAATATAGTGTATTTTAAAAATGGACAGAATACCCTAGTTAAAAAACAGTCACGTCGCAAATTTTTAATTTCATATTTCATGCCGTCTGTCACTTGGGATATCTGTGGCCGTGATTTCTCGATTGTTGGTTCGGGTAATAGGTTTTATGCCTGTTATTTATTTTGTTTGGTTACCGTTGATGTATGGTATATTCCTGTTCTATGAATCAACCTACGTATGGCAGTTAACTACTCTGTTCGCCAGGTATTGGACTTTAACTAAGTCGTCTGAACGCATGTCTTTCAGATTTTATTATCAATTTGGAAAAAACTCTAAATTTTGTGAACCAAATTACTTAAAATTCACGACATAGGTTTATTTACACTATTTCTAGCCACATGTAAAGTCCCCTTCCAGTTACGCTAATATTTTCAAAAATATTTTTTTTTATATATTTGTGGGAAAATGTCCGTTGTAGCTGATTTACGGACTCTTCCGCGGTGTTAATACAATCATGGTATGTGCCAAGTTTCGTTCAAATCAGTTGAGTGAAGGCTCGGATACATACACATATACATACATAAATACATAGATACACACACACACACACACACACACACACATATATATATATATATATATATATATATATATATATATATATATATATATATATATATATATATATATATATATATATATATATATATATATATATATATATATATATATATATATAATTCAAACGGACGTTGGATTTGGGTTCAGGGATCCTCATTCGCGGTCATTTAAAAAATGTTTTCCGAAACTCTTATCATCGCTACCTCTCTAGTAGTGAATTTCCTTAATGAAATTAAATTTAGTTACCAAAATAATGTAAAATAGTTTAATAGTTATTTAGACAATAAGTGAGTAGCGAACGTGTCGCCACGTAGTTCGGAACCAAGTACTATGTTGTCACGCCCGCTCCAAATAACACAGTATTAAAAAATAGAGACGGTATACAACTAACTAACAATTTAAAAAAAAAATTGTTAGCCCTGGCCCATTTCTACCCCAATATTACATATTTAGACAATATAAAGATGAAGACAGCGTCAACAAATGGCGAAAGCGCACAAAGAATTATATTTCTTTAGTTCCCCCTCATAAATTATGCAGAATTGTACTGAGTGTCCGGATTTCGTTGCTTTTGTGTGGTATCTCGCTCATAAATAAAGATATAAGGCTAAGGGTTTCACAAAACTGGTCTATTTTTTTGGGAAACTAACGATGCCGAAATGAAAACTAACATGGCACTCTTTATTTTTGAGCTAACTTCATATATTTTTACAATTTTATTTATCTCGTCTTTCTACGTTACAATCTTAGACAACTTTAGTTTACATTTGAATTTTTTAATTCTTTCTGGTGTGCCATAGAAAAGAAAAGATCAAAGATGCTATCATTTATTATACAGGGTGAATTTTTTAACCCTACGTTAGTCGCGTGCTTTCATGTTACACAAGTGGTCGCGTGGGTGACAAACGTCACCCAACCTGTTTTTAGTGATTTTTGGCTCTGATTACAAATAAAATGTTGTGGGTAGGTGTGAATGAATGTCCCATAGAATATATTTTGATTTTTGCTCATATAAGCACCATTTATTTCAGCATGAAAACAACAAAGTGTACCTAAACTATGTATTGTAAATTCTTATTATACACTATGTATTGTTAATTATAATTATACACTATTTGTTCTCTTGATGAGTAATAGCAAACTTAAACTATACATTTCCTGGTTCATAACAGCTTCCGCAGTAAAAACATCTGCCTCTTGCACTTCGACGATCTTCTTGCTCAAGTACAGTGGGATTTTCTCCAAGCAACAGCTATGCTCGACGAGACAGTTCTCTAGTGATTTGGGGAATACGAGATCTTTCCTGGATCTGAGGCTTCACCACTTCCCAGGCAATGTTTTTGAGGAAGTTAGTCCTTATAAATTTACTTCTAGCATCGACTTGATTTGCCTTGTAAATGCAAAACGCATTTATTGCTGCCACATTTAGTAAATTGTAAAACACAACCATAGGCCAGCGCCTAGTATTTCTAGCCACATTGTTTTTCTGACAAAGCTGATCCGCTAGGTCTACACCTATTTTTGTATGGTTGTAGAATGTTATGATGGCAGGTTTTTGCTTTTCTCCAGCATCATGGTGCATGGATGAAACAACTAAAACAGCCTTCCGTTTCTTCGGTCAATAAGACACAAGAGTAGAGTTTTCTCTGAATCCAAAAAGAGAGGAGCTTTCAGGTCTTTTTTTATTTGGCAAGAACTCTTTTGGAATATCTTTTTTGTTTTTTCTTAGCGTACCAACGTAAATGAGCTTTCGTTCAAACAGCTCACTTACCAAGAGAATATTGGTTAACCAATTATCCGTGGTAATATTTATATTTGTGTTTTGAACAGGCTCCACCATTCTCATCACAATATCTCTGGCAGCGTTGCTTTGGCTATATAGGCCTGGTGGTTGTCTCCCTACGTAGGTTTCTAATTTCAAAGTATATGCGGTTTTCGCGTCCACTAAAGCACATGTTTTGATCCCATATTTGCTTGGCTTATTAGGGATATACTGCCTGAAGCTACAACGCCCCCTTAAGGCTAGCAATTGCTCATCTATAGTTAAAAACTCACTGGCGGAATAGTGATTTTGGAAACTAAGCACCATTCTCTCAAATAATTCTCTTATTGGTGAAAATTTATCAACTTCACTGCGCATGGGTCTGTCTCTGACATCGTCGAATCGAATGCATCTTAGCAAAAAACAAAAGCGTTGTTCTTTCATTGTCAGATATCAGGATTCTAGACCATACCTTTACTATTATCCCATAATTGATGTAGGTTTTTTGTGGAAGACCGAAGACTACCTATGAGGTACAATAAACCAATAAAGCTTCTGATTTCAGTCATATTAGTGAGTCTGGCATCTCTATCTCTTGCGAATTTCTGACTAACACGTTCAATATAAATATTTGTAGAAGTTGTTATAATTGAAAGTATATCATTACTGATAAAAAGCTCTAATGCTTGAATTTCTGACTGAGCTTCACGTGAAGCTTCTTTTGGCCCTGGAAAATGTGTAATTATGTTATGCGCCCGTGTTCTTACGTTCTTAGTAGGATGTGCTTTACGCCATTTTGTGTCACCATCTTTTCCTATATAATAACTCTGTGAGTCCATCTCATCATTATCATCTGAGAGGTCAGTATCACTTTCAGAGAGTTCTTGTTCTGTATCCGACTCATGATCACTTTCTAAAATCAGATCTTCTTTTCCTTCGTCACTTTCATCCATTGTTTCTTGATTTCGCATATTTTCTTCTTCACTCTCTTCATTGTGCTCATTGAACCACTGTAACCATACTTCTGGGTCTGTGCTTTGTTCAGTTCTGCTCCTTTTACGTGCCGACATATCTGAAAGGAAACCAACAGAATATGTTACAAAAATCACCAGTTTCACTTTGTTTTATTCACCAATATTTAATTGAAATTATTGTTTTGTGGACAGAAGAAAAAGTCAATAAATACCTGATATAATGTCGCCTCTCTGATGATTTGTTTGTCCTGTTTCACAAAAACATCCACATAAAATTTGTAACGCGTTTAGTCGCGTGGGTGACATTTGTAAACAACAGCACTTTGGCAACACGTAAAATACTAACCACCGCTGGGATCAAACTGAAATTCGCCTGGTAGCTGCGAACAAATGTTTTAAGAAGGTACATTTGGCGGCACATGCGTACAAAACGTACCCATCTCACAACAGACCAGTAACTGTTGCTGGGTGACAGTGGTCCCCCGCGCGACTAACAGAGGGTTAAAGTGTTACAAGGGGATATCTCGATATTATTTTTTCTTGTCAAATTTTGATCAAGTTCGAATCTATGTGTGCAAAAGAATTTTTGATTTGCTCTTTCGTTTACGGAGTTATGATTTATTAGGTTAAAATACAAAAAATAATACTTTCGATTTTTTGTCAAGTCTGTTATTATGGACAATAATGCGAATTATTTGCTTCCATGAAAAGGCGTTATTTTTACTTAAGTCAACTGAAAATTTTGAGATTTTGACGATTGGTTCCTAGTTTATTGCTGAATGCAGAAAAAAACTATAGAGAAGGTACATTAGTGTGGGCAGAGGGGTTTTCTAATACTCCGAAATCTCACATGGCATTTCAAAGGCTGGAAACTATGAGTCGTATTACTGGCAGTTTAAAACCGAAACCACGAGATTGGAAGAGAGCTAAAAGTGACGAAAACAGCGAAGTTAGCGTTTTAGGAGCGGTAGCTGTTGACCGCACGTAAGCACGAGGCAGCTTGCTGGAGAAGCAGAAAATTAGTTGGAAAGAAGCGGAAAATTAGTTGAGAGAATATTGCACTTGTACAAATTTCGTCCATACCACATTATACTGCACCATGAGCTATATGGAAAAGATTTTGAAAATCACGTAACATTTTGCAATTGAGTCACCAGACAAATGCAGGTTCCTAAGCAATGTTATTTTTTCTGACGAAACTACTTTCCATAATTGTGGGCGCGTAGGATTTTAAGTTATCCCTTATCAGTTTAATTTTTTTTCTTTTCAGGTTTTTTTTTGTAAGGTTGTCACGCAGTAGATAATTATATCGGAATTATACAGCTTAATTTCAAATAAGAAACTACATTTGTTTAGGTTCAAGTGAAATAAATCATAAAATAATTTCGAATGTTTTTTGAAATCTTGTCCACTTTATTTCCGCAATGATAGGCTAGAAGCGAGTTGTGTTAAAGGTATAGTAGGGCATGCAGAGTGTTTGACAGGGTCAGTGACGAAAACAGGGTAGAGTATGCTGGTCCATTGGACGACGCGCAGGACAAGACAGCGCAGGTGCCAGGAGGCGTATCAACTGGAGGTGGACGGGATCTGTGGGTAGATCGGTGAATAGCAGAGATACCGAAAAGCAGTAGGTCTTCTGTCGTTACAGGTGTCCAGTTTGAGGTCGCCGTCGTTATAGTTTGGTTCGTGCAATTTGGTTTTCTATTGTTTTGAGTTTGGTGTTTTAAAGGTTGTTCGAGGGTCGCAGTTTCTAAGCAGAGCGTTTTTTCTGCAGGTGTACCCGGGTTTGGAGACGCAGCAGCATTTTTTACTGAACACCGCCTTTAGACGGGGCTTGTATGATTCTTTTCGGTAGATTGGCATATCCGTAACAGCAACGTAGTGTTGCCCCATATGAAAGAATATTCCACGGACGAGACATCTCATTCTGCCGGAGAATACCTTGGCGCGCTGGATAGCCTTCGTCAGACCTGATGTTTGAAGTCCAGGTGTGGAAAATGTTTGAATATTGTTGTCTTATTAGCGGCAGCTGCCGAAGAGCTTCTTGTGTGATTAGGTCCGGCAAGGACTGGATGATGTTACCATTCAGCACTATCGGTGCCTGCGGGTCGATCTGCATGAGCCAAGGGTTGCACTTCAGAGCTACGGTCTTCCCGTGCGTGAGGGCACTAGTAAAGCGGAGACTGCAAGCGGGTCTGCCATCGTAGCGGTCTAGCTCTTGTCAGGTATTATAAAGTAGTCTTCCGTGGAGCCGCAACCGTAGTCTAGGTGATGAACCAAAGTGAGGATATTTCGGACTGCAGTAGATTTCTATCGCAGTGGCCTAGGTATTGGCGATCTAAACAGTCCAGCGATACCTAGTCTCCTAGTTGGTCTGTGGGCATTGTTTTGGGGTGTTTGGTCGTCTTCCACTGCCTCGAGGAAAGGATTTCCTCGAGTTATGAATGCTTTCTCCGTGGGGTAATTTCCCCAAGTATCATAATGCAGTACCGGAGTGATATACTGTAGATAGACCATAATAATAATGGGTATAGTGTGCAGTGAGATTCACTCTATTGATGTTAGGTTCACTCTATTTTTCTGTCTGACAACTCTTTGTTTTATTAAATACACTGCGCAGAGGGGCAGCTGTGAAAAGCTTCTTGTGATTAGGTCCACCACGGAGTATAGGAGCAGCGGGACGTCACCATTTATTACTATCGGTGCCTGTCAGTCGACTGGAGGAACCGAGGCTTGCATTCCAGAGCTGCGGTCTTTCTGGGAGCCTGATGGTACTAGCAAAGCGGGAGACTGCAAGCGGGTCTGCCGTTGCAGCGGTCTATCTATTGCCAGATCTTATACAGTAGTCTTTTGTGAAGTCGCATCCGTGGTCTTGGTGGCAGACCCGAGTGAGAATTTTTCGGGCTGCACTAGATTTCCATCATAGCGGCCTAATTGTAGCGATCGAAACAGTCCGGAGATACCCAGTCTCCTGGTTGCTCTGCGGGGCACTATTTTGGGGTTTTTGGGAGCCTTTCACTTTCTTGGTGAGGGATTCCTTTAGTTCGAAACGTGTTCTCGACAGGGTAATGTTTCCCAGGTGTTTGAATGTAACGTTTGACTGTTGGACCGTAGTTAACCTGTAATAATAAGAATCATAGTACGCAGCTAGCTTATCTTGGTATTGCATCGTTTATTTCACATGCTGCATGTCTGGTTGTACTGACCGCTTACCTAATAGAACCGCTCGACAAATTGATAATACTGATATGGTGTACTTTTTGAGTAAAACTGGTTTGCAGGTTAAAAATAGTAAGCAGATATACTTTCGAAGCAACTTCTAAGGAGCAATCTCGATAGTAGTATTAATAAAAAAGCAGAAATCTCCAACTTTTCTTGTGTGGTCTAGAGAAATGTGATGAACCGTGCTTTCCAAAGCTTAAATGCTCTAGGAAAAAAACGGGAATTCGTCACGAACTGTCGACAAACAGATAACACTTAAATCGTGTAATTTTTAACTAAAACCGGTTTGCAGATTAAAGATAGCAAGCCGAGGTACTTGCGAAGCAATTTCTAAGAAGCAATGTCGATAGTGTTATTGATAAAAAACAGAGATCTCCAAAGTTTCTTATGTTGTCTAGAGAAGTGAGATGAACTGTGACAGATGAATCTACTATAGGTTAAACAGTTCGTTCTTGAATAGAATATAGGAAGAATAATGTTGTCTTTGGAGCATCACCCCAGACATAGGAACAACATTCCAACTGTAGGCGTAGCTGTGCCTTAAGCAGCGTCTAGAGCTGCTGTAATAAAAACAAACTTTGAAATACCGAGTTTCTTTGCTGCTTTTGCAATGTTACAAACGTGTCAAAAAGATTCCCTGAAACAGTTATACCCAATGTAGTGAAGTTTATTGTCAGTATTTTGCCAGCCATTTGAACGCATGGGCCCTACAGATTACTTTTCCTAGGGAATAGGCAATTATGTGTTTTGGAACAAGTAAACATAACCAGATTTGCAGAGCCTCAGCTTAGAATTTAAGACTGGTCATAATTTAGGCAGTCGGTTTTTTTTTCTCCCTCAGGGCTGACCGCGGCCTCGCCGCCCCGATAGCACTGCAACTTTTGGCTTATTGTGCATGCCCTTAGTCTTTTTACTCCACCCACTCCAAAATAACGGTGCCTTAAACTAGTCTACACAGCGATTGGTAGAGTGAAATTTTATAATGCTCTCTCTCCGGTCTAGACTGACCGTAGATCAGTTGTTTTCTTCCGTCCAGAGCTTGACACTCGCACAAGATGTGCTGGACTTATTCCTCCCCCTCGCCGCAGAGTCTGCATGCGAGGTCCCCCTCGAACGGCCCAATTGGTGCAGGTGTTTCTTGACGGCCATGTGTCCCGTCAAGAGAGCTGTTATGTTTCTGAACTGTCCCCTGTTAATATTTAGCAGCTCCACAGCTCTCTTTGAACTAGGTTCGTCAATTATTGACTTCTCATGTCGGAGCCCTGGGCAGTGTGTCCAGTACACCTTGTGTTGGTTTCTGACCAAGGACTTAATGGCTCCCCTGGCAGTGCCTTTTGTCACGCCCAGAGCCAGTTCTGGTCCCATAAATGGTTCTGTTGACCCTCTCTTCGCGAGACTGTCAGCTTCTTTATTGCCTTTGACCCCCGAGTGACCCAGCACCCAGATGAGAGTGGCCTCATTCTGACCAGCCAGGTCGCTCATCTCGTCTCGGCACTCACTCACCAGTCAGAAATTTACCCGTGGGCCGCTTAGGGCCTTAAGGGCTTCGTGGCTGTCTGTGGCTATGAAGATCCGCTTGTTGGTGTAGCCCCTCCTCTTGTTCTCCCGCACACAAAGCAGGATGGCGTACATTTCGGCCTCGAAGTCCGTTGCAGGGACTAGGGAGTCGGTTACTTACACTCTTACTGATAAGCAGGTAGAATCAGGTATTGAGCGAATTGATGAGAACATGCTGTGAAGAGTACTACTAGAAAAAGTGTGGGAGTCAAAACGGAACCCTGTGGAACACTCGCATTGATTTTCAATGTATCTAATGAAACACTATCGACAACAACATGCAAGGTGCGCTCCTTAGTTTCAAAGGCAATCTGCACAATTAAAATTTATTGAGGAGTGTCGCAGGCCAGACTTTTATTTTTAACAAGAATTTTCTTGTACTATTATACTACTAAACATAAGCTAGAAGTCATTTCATAACTGAGTGGGTCTGGTACTAGTAAATTTACTCAGAGATGTTTAATACGTGTTTAACAATCGGCCGTAAAAATACGAGTTTTATATCTTATAATTAGGGACATACTGATGTGAAGACTGCATTTTGAAGCGGACGCGTCTACCTTTTTAATAGGATGGCTTATAAACCATTTTCTGCAGCATCGATGCGTCTTTCACATTTTGTGTCACCGATATTGATATATTTCTCTGGAGATGCTTGTAAGCAATATAAATAAAAGCTAATATAAAACGCCTTTTCTGCTTGCTATATAAATCTCTGCTCCTATTGATTTTCTTTGAATGTGGATACTTTGAAAGCGAAAGCCGAGATTATATTTAAATATTTTTACCTCATTTCAAATAACAAGCGTGAGTGTCTGAGTGCACAATCGAATTAGCCTTGGCTTAATCAATCTCTTCGCCACTATCTTACAATCATGCATACGATCAAGTAGCCAAGTCCAGTGAGGACGTCATTCATGTGGAATAGTGCAGCACGCATATTGTGGTGAGTCTTGGGTGTAAGATCTAGATATTTAAATTAGAGAAATCTTAGAATCAATCCCATTTTAAAACAAATTTTTAGTCTATAATATAAAAGTTTTGACGGATCAGGTGCGTTGTGGCAGTGGATTTTCATTAAAATGTTTTTAATAGCTAATATGTTTTAAAAAAACAAAAGTAGGCGTCAAATTTGGTTAACAGTAAAACCTATTAGTGGAAACAATGTACCATATTTTAACAAAATAACTTTATTGATTGAAAAAGAATTTTCCGAAAATAAACAAGTTCCCGAAAAAACAGGGCCGATTTCCCCGGCCAACGAGGGTCGTTGCTACTTACCCACCTGCCAAGATATAACCTGTTAAAGTCCCTAAATATTTTTTCACAATATTATCAATACATTACCTATATAGTAGAAACAATGTACCATATTTTATCAAAATAACTTGTTTGAAAGTGAACAAAAATTTTTCGAAAATAGACTCAAAATGTTTCCGAGAAAACTGGTTTCCTAGCCAACGAACGCATTTAATAAAAATCCGCTACCAAAGTGCACTTTGTGCGTCTAGATTTTTTTTTACAAACATGCATTTTATTTCTATGAAAAAAGCAAAAATGCAATAATATAAGGAACTTTCGAAAAAAAAAAATGTAGGTATCACTAACCTTGCGATTGTCAATATAATTTTATGGGATGCAGCACAAGACACCCAATAGTTAAAGTACAATCTTTCCTTGTATCCTACATAATAACAAATATATTGAACTTTACCGTAGAAATACGTAACCCGGTATATAGGTAAACAGATAAAAACTGAAACTAAACCCGGATATGGATTCTAGGGAGTCTAGGTTGCACTTCTTTGAAGAAATATTTTTAAAATTCAAAAGTTGCGGTCTCCTCATTAATGAATTTTTTCTACGAAAATTAGTTGAAAATTATACACCGTTAAACCATAAACTTAACTAAACATACAGCCAAAGCATCAGAGAAGGGGTCTATTTGAAATGAATTTTCTATAAATATTTTAGTAAAATGAAGAATAATGACCGTTGAAACTGAAACGTGTTTGTCAACACTCTTCTTGCGACATTTTCTTTACATAACCCGGATTTGTTTCAGCTTCTTTGCCTAAATGTTGCCAATTTTGACGTTTCAAATCGCGACTTTAACGTTTTGAGGAAAATCCCAAATTTTTCTTTAAACGTTTTATGCCCTTTAACTTACGGACCTAAATTTTGGTACCTGGTACGTCTTTTATAATAGAAAAAACACGCGTACCAAATTTGGTAGCCCTTTCTTTGTTAATTCCGGAGATATAAAAATTTTCCTAAAAAAACACAAAATTTTCCGGGAGAACCTGGTCCGATTTTCCTGGCTAACGAACTTATTCAAGCCACTTGCAAAAGAAAGGCACTTACCAAACTTGTTCAAAATGGCTCATTATTTTTTGAGTAATCGGTGTAATATATATATATATATATATATATATATATATATATATATATATATATATATATATATATTGTGCTGGGAAATTGCACATTATAAACTATTAGTACATC
Source organism: Tillus elongatus (assembly GCA_964006375.1). Classification (NCBI taxonomy): domain Eukaryota; kingdom Metazoa; phylum Arthropoda; class Insecta; order Coleoptera; family Cleridae; genus Tillus; species Tillus elongatus. The sequence continues at coordinate 50,421,951 of OZ023262.1, forward strand.
AGAGTGTACATATTATGAATTCCCAATAAATTTTACTATAAAACAAAAATGAAAACCCTTACGGAAGTCTAATTTGATGACGTTAAACTGCTATTATTGATTACATTATGTAAATGTTCAGACCTAGGTATATTGGGGGGTTATCTTAGCAACTTTGTTGCAATAATTGGACCACTGGTCAGTAGTAAGTACAATACTTGCGGTTAACACGTGATGTATATGGGCTCTTTGTAAATTGTGTATATATCCATATCGTTAGACACTTTCTCTTTGCACTAAAATATAAAAACAAAATAAAAACATTAATATACAAGCATATTCTCTATTATTGTTAGTCAGTGTTATTTGGATGATTTGGATTGCAATGACAGGTATAAAAAGCCATAGTTTATTAAATTAATCATTAATGAAATTTTTGAGATTTATAACTTTAGCAAATTTGGATAGGATTTCAGTTTAAATGGGTTTAAAAGAGCCAAATATCTAAATGCAAATAGCTTCAACTCTTGATCATTACAGTCAAACCAAAGAATTATGCTCCAGAAACAATGTTTACCTTGATAAGTTAGAATACGATGTAATAAAAACCAAACACTTTGTATATAATATATATAACAGAGTGTTTTTTTAATGTAATCAATGGTGTAAAGTTTATCAAAGACGAAGTGTTTTGTGTTGTGAAACTCTTTATCAAGAATTGCAGCATGTAAAATTGTTTTCGTTTTAAAATTAGTATTATTTGTTACTGTCTAGAAGTAAAGTTATGCCAAATGTCATTTTTAATAATAGCGATATAGAATAATAAGATTTGAACTTACCGGGCTTTTTCAAAGATGAACCGCTGTCAAAATGGTACAAATTATTTCGAGGAAGAATGCTCTGAAAATAAAGGAAACGACATTCCAGATGAAATTTGAAGAGATTTCCGTTTTTAGGTGGTTGATTGTTGGTTGTTAATGAATTAAGATGCGATAGGCAGTGTCATATTGTACCTCCTAAAGAATTAAAATATTTTAAAGTATATTTTGTGTAAAGAAGACCCATTGTATCCCTGGAATCAACAGAAGGTATTAAATGAATGTCCCGTAAGAAATACACTAGAAGCAGTTATATATATATATATATATATATATATATATATATATATATATATATATATATATATATATATATATATATATATATATATATATATATATATATATATATATATATATAGAATAACCACGTTCATACTTACCTACCAAAACTAGCCAGGAATCAAGGTTTCAAATCCATTTTATTTTGTTTAAAACACAACAAGGGTGCCGAAACCTCAAATAAAGACAGTCAATTATGTCAAACATCAATCAACATAAAGCATTTATGGGAAATTAGAATTTCTACATAAATAAACAGAAATCTTATTTGCGTTCTCACAACAGTTCAAAGTTACAAACTTAGAGGGCGTGAAGTCCGCAGTTTGAAATTTGAAAAGCCATTTTAAATATTGTTCATAAATTTTATAAACCAATCAAAATTCTGTCAGTACTTTTAATAATCTACTTTGTTAATAAGATTTAAGATTTTTTTGTTCATAGAGGATCCGCTTTAGTTTGAATTTAAAATTCTATGAAAAAAATTTGTTACAAAATTGAAGAGATAGTTCTTTGCGTAAATGAAAAACATAAATTAAGATTAATTGCACATTAGCAGGCTAGTTTTTCTCCTAATTAGCAGACCCTACCACTGAGAAGAGAGAGAGATAGGGCAGATACATGTAAATTAAAAAGATAAATCTATTTCAGTAAATTATTATAATTATTACATTTGACTGAGGATTAAGGGGGATATGCTAACAATAGTACACTAAAGTTAATTTTTAATATAACGTATATACATGTATGAATTCAAACAAGTAAAACACCACAGTCATAGACATTTATTCAACAAACAAATACATTAATAAAATCTACAGAGTCATACATAAATATTGTGTGCAAACTGTCAATTAAAAAATTTCTATATACATTTTAAAATACAACAAATAAAAGTAGAATCATCCTAAATTATACCCATTAAAATTAAAATCAAAAATATATTTATATAGGGTGGTTATTTATACGAGATACTAAATATAAAATTATAAAAATTACAAATCAAGTATAAAAATTAAGAATATAAAAATTATTAATTGTATTAATTCTTAATATATATATATATATATATATATATATATATATATATATATATATATATATATATAATATATATATATATATATATATATATAGACTGACCCCGGATATGTGTTCTATGGGGCCTAGTTCCGCTCATTTGAAGAATTCGCAATCACCTCATCAGTGATTTTTTTAAACAAAATTCTCCAAGAAGCTATGGTAACCAAACTATATACCAAAATTTACATTAAGCTGTTACAAGAAAAATAAGTTATAACCAGATCCTCAGCCGACGCCGGACACGCCACTGGAAACCCAATCTCTAGATGAAGCCGGAAGCGCATGAGCTGCCGCCGGTAAAACAGGTGGAAGTAAGAAGTCAGCTGTGTGAGAGGTTCGGCAAACTCAAGATGTCGAAAAGACGTTATTCATATATTGAAAAATGTTCTGTTTCCTTTCCATGTCCTATTCAGAAGTATTAATTAGTTTCGTTATTTTCCCGTATTGAAATGTTAAGTTTAGTGTTAATAAAAATCACAATAATAATACACCGATTTCATTAACTACCACGGCATACCAGAACCCACGTGTGACAAAACCATCGTCACATAATAAATTGTCGCCCAATGTGACGCCGTAGTTAAAAAACAGTGTTATTACGTGATTTTGAGTAAATGCTATCATTCCTTGAGGATGCTGTGATGTATTTTCACCTTGTTTGGTGCTGGAAAAGTATTAACGCGAAAACAACCTAACCTGTTGATTATCGCGCGCGGTTTTTAGTTTTAACGAACTACAGATAGAAGGTTCGAGAATTTAACACCCAATAAGTGACTCTTGTTTAGTTTTGAGCGATAAAGTGAAACTTTCAGGAATGATTCCTGCTGACAGCTGAATACACTGCAAAATGATGTAAGTACGTTCCAATTTGAACATTAAATGACTACTGTATTTCTTGTCGTGTAGAAACGCGTTTAATGCACTTGGTACGTGCAGAACTGCAATTATTTAATTATTTGTGTTGTAAAATTGAGACACCGGACTTTTATGCAAAATTGAAATTTGATCATTAATTATTTGATTTGTGTTATTGTAAAATTGAGACACCGGACATTTATGCAAGATTAGATATTTGATCAGACTGCTTAGGTATATTTATTTGTGTTGTTTATATGACATTAACTGAACTCCAAAATCGTTCAAAACGGAGCGAATTTGTGCTTGTATTCCATATAATTTACGTTCTAGGACTTGTATTTGTAACATTGAAATGCCTGATCCGGATTTAAATGTTTCTCAGGGTAATGAACCCCCAATTTCGTCGCGTTCTTCCCCTGCCTTATCTCAAAGCTCATCTACGAATATTGTGATGACTGCAGAACAGTTCCAAGCCCTCATGGAGAATATGACGAATATTTTTACAGCAAGTACTGGTACTTCAGCGTCAGCTGCAACTGAAAATAATTTTTCTAAATGTTCTTCTCGCTTTTCTGGTGAAAATGAAGACGTGAATGCTTTTATTGATGCAGTTACCATATATAAGGACTGCCTGAAAATTACTGATGCAAATGCCTTGAAGGGTTTGCCTATGTTGCTACAAGGATGTGCTGCGACTTGGTATCAAGGAGTTAAGTCAACTCTTCACACCTGGACAGAAGCAATCGCCGCTTTAAGACACAATTTTGGATACAGAAAACCTGCTTATCAAATTTTTAAAGAAGTTTTCAGCAAAGATCAACCAGAAGATATGTCGACAGATATTTTTGTTAGTTCAATTAGAGCTTTGTTGTCTCAGTTACCTGCAGAGCCAGAACTGCATGAAACACATCAACTCGATATGGTCTATGGATTGTTACGTCTGGATGTTAGGAAGAATGTACAGCGTGATTCAATTAAAACGTTCGATGAACTGCTGGTGAAAGCTCGCGCCGTGGAAGAACTCTTAAGAGAGGAGAAATTGGAGAAGCCTAAGGCTGCTGCTTCGAGTTCACAGCCGAAAATTCAGAAGTTTCGCCCAAAATGTAGTTACTGCGAAAACTTCGGACATGTAATTCAGGACTGTCGCAAGAAAAAGGCAAGTGAATCTAAGCCCAACACAGCTCCACTTCACAAGGAGAGTGCCAAAACTGGACTCGTTTGCTTCGGATGCGGAAACCCAGGATATATTCGCAGTCGATGCCCAAACTGTAAAGTAGGACCAAATGCTGGTTCAGGGAACTCCAGAAATTCTGCGAGTGATCTCCCTGCGTCAATGATCGAGTTCCTGTTTGCGGAAACGAGGAAGATTATTGAGGAAGTCTCAAGACCGATGCTGAAGGTTGGTGTACTCGGACTCATAGGTCTTGCCCATGTGGACACTGGTGCCAGAATGAGTATCGCTGGCCATCGTCTCATAGAAAGAGTTTTTTCTCTGAATTATCCATATTCTAGAGCTACTCATAATATGGTTTTAGCTGATGGTAAGGTAAGAAAGGTTGAAGCCATTACCTTCACCACTGTGATCCAGCTTCAAGGTCGCACAATACGTCACACTTTTATTGGAGTGCCAGATTATACGCAAAGCAAGACATTGCTGGGAATTGACTTCATACACGTTGCCAAAATGGTAATGCATGTGTCTAGAAACAATTGGTATTTCGAAGATGAACCAACCAAGGTTTATGCTTTTGACAGAGAACCAATGACTCGTGGGGTGATGCCAAAACCCCCTGACACAACTCAGACTGACTTGTCTGTCCTGTCTGTCCTACATCTCCAAGAAAATGAAGGAGTTATGTTAGGAAACGAAGAAAAATATCTTTTGAATATTCTGTTAGAGGAGAATTCTGATATTTTTGCCAAAGATGGACCTCCAACTCCATATGCTGAACATTCTATCAAGCTGAGCGACGACGCCCCGATTGCAGTACCACCATACAGGATGCCTGCTGCCAAACAAGCTGTACTTAAGGGGGAGATTGAAGCGATGCTTGCGCAACATATCATTGAGGAGTGCGATTCTCCCTTTGCTGCCCCGGTGGTCATGATTACGAAGAAGGATTCAGGAGTACGAGTGTGTATAGATTACAGGAAGTTGAATGAAAAGACGATTCCAGATCGGTACCCGCTACCTAGGATCGATGACCTGCTGCACGCTCCTGGACAATCAGTCATAATGACAACTCTTGATCTTCGTTCAGGATATTATCAAGTTTCTGTCAGACCAGAGGATAGAGACAAAACTGCGTTTATAACCCCATTTGGTATTTACAGATTTAAACGTATGCCTTTTGGCCTCAGGAATGGGCCCTCTACGTTCCAAAGACTCATAGATCACATGCGTGCTGGCCTTCCAGACGTATGCATCCTAGCATATCTCGATGACTTGATAATCTTTTCGTCATCCTTTGAGGAGCATCTCAAGGATTTGGGAAAAGTATTTGAACGCTTACGACAATTCAAGTTGCGAGTGAACAGAGCTAAATGCAACTTCGCCAGCTCTCAAGTCAAATATTTAGGACATAGAGTGAGTGCTGCAGGAATTCAACCTGATGATGATAAGGTTGCTGCCATAATGCGAATGAGAGAGCCGAGGAATGTCAAAGAGCTGCTCACATTTCTCCAAACCTGCTCATGGTTTAGACGATTTATACCCAACTTCTCCGAAGTTGCTCGACCACTTAGTGTTCTGACCAAGAAGAAAGCCCAGTGGAGGTGGAATCTTGAACAAGCCGATGCTTTCAAGGCGCTCAAAACACTTCTGACTACCGCACCAATTTTGCGAAGAGCTAATCCCGAATTGCCCTACGTTCTGAGAACTGATGCCAGTTCGTATGCTATTGGAGCATGTTTACTCCAGGGGGAGACTCCACAGGAGGAAAGACCAGTCGAATATGCGAGCCGACTGCTGACAGACGCAGAAAAGAATTACTCAACTGTAGAGCGAGAGGCACTGGCCGTAGTATGGTCCATGAATAAGTTCCGAGGATATTTAGACGGAGCTCAAGTTACTGTTCGTAGTGATCATCAGCCTTTGAAATGGTTACTTACTCTCAAATCGCCTACAGGCCGACTTGCAAGATGGTCCCTAGCCTTACAAGCCTTTGATCTGCGTATAGAATATACGCCTGGTAGACAGAACGTCATAGCAGATACCCTAAGTAGACCGCCCCTACCAGATGACATCCCGGAAGATATATCCGCCTGCAGTGTCATTATGGACCTGCCCACCAAGACTGCTGAAGAGATCCGGAAGGACCAACTCGAGGAAGCAGACCTGAAAGAAATAATAGACTGCTTAGCCTCACCTGAGCAACAAGATGACATTAATCCACGAAAATGGACAGAACGAGGATACATTTTGAACAACGGGATACTCTATAGATATTCTCCCGCAAGTGACAGTGAAGAATTCCAATTAGTTGTGCCAAAGAAATATATACCCGATATTTTGAAGAAATACCATGATTCCGAGCTTAGTGGACATAATGGAGTAGAGAAAACTTTCGAACGCATAGCCCCTAGATATTTTTGGTTTGGTATGCGTAGAAGCATTGCTAGGTATATCACAGCATGCCTAGATTGCCAACGGTTTAAGCCAAGTAATGTCAAACCTGCTGGACTTCTGCAGACCCCTGTACAGAACCAGCGCTTCGAAGTGTTATCTATAGACTTGTTCGGACCTTTGCCTGAAACCGACGAAGGTTATCGCTGGATATTTATTGTGGAAGATACCGCAACCCGATGGGTAGAGATATTCCCATTGCGCAGTGCCACCGCTGAGGCATGTGCCCGCTGCCTGATTGACGAGGTCTTCTTGCGCTATGGAACGCCAAGACGGATAATTAGCGACAATGGAACCCAATTTGTTGGTGAAGTGATGCAACTGGTTGCCCATTGTTTGGGAATCACTCAAAATCTTGTTCCACTTTACCATCCCGAAGCGAATCCCGTGGAACGACGGAACCGAGACCTCAAGACTCAGTTGGCCATCCTCTCACAGAACTATCATTCCAAATGGAAAGATCACCTGCCCAGTATTAGATTTGCTATCAATACTGCAAAGAGCTCTTCTACAGGATTTACCCCTGCTTATTTATCTTTTGGCCGTGAACTTAGGACCCCTGACGACGTCCATCATGACCTGAAGACAATAATTGAAAATGAACAATTTGTGCCACAGATTACGCCTTATTTGAAGACAATGGTTCGTGCTCTCTATGACGCTAAAGAGACACAGGAACGGCAACAGGATAAGACTAAGAAGTACGCTGATCGACACCGTCGAACTGGCCCAAAGTATCGAGTAGGAGATGAAGTGTTAGTTGAAGTGCATGCTTTGAGTCAGGCGGGGAAGTCGTATACCTCCAAGTTCGCGCCGCGACGCGATGGACCATATGTGATAATAAAACTAGTGTCGCCCAGCACGTACCAAGTTGCCGACCCGCGAAATCGTGAAGTGCCGCTAGGAACTTACCATTCGTCCGCGTTAACCCCTTTTCATTCAGATCGTGACGTTACAGACATTCACCCAGTGAGGCCTATTCGCAAGCGAGGCCGCCCAAAACGAGTGCCGGAAGTAGACTGTCCTAGTGTTGTGAAACAGACACAAGTTTCAGAACGAACGTCCCTAGTCAGAGATGAAGTCTCTGCTGCACCCTCTATAAGTGCACAGACCCCAGCTGCAAGCGATTCCAACGCGACGCAGCCACCCTCCATTCCCATGGAAGACGGAAGCCATCCAGCTCCCGCACCCCGAAGATCTGGTCGAATCAACGCTCGGCCTCCACAAGGCCGCTGTCATCATTGTTTTGGATGCTCAAATGATACGTCCCTGGATTACTCACGAGGTCGTTCTCGTAATCCAGAGGGGGAGTGTATAACCAGATCCTCAGCCGACGCCGGACACGCCACTGGAAACCCAATCTCTAGATGAAGCCGGAAGCGCATGAGCTGCCGCCGGTAAAACAGGTGGAAGTAAGAAGTCAGCTGTGTGAGAGGTTCGGCAAACTCAAGATGTCGAAAAGACGTTATTCATATATTGAAAAATGTTCTGTTTCCTTTCCATGTCCTATTCAGAAGTATTAATTAGTTTCGTTATTTTCCCGTATTGAAATGTTAAGTTTAGTGTTAATAAAAATCACAATAATAATACACCGATTTCATTAACTACCACGGCATACCAGAACCCACGTGTGACAAAACCATCGTCACAAAGTTATAAAAACATATTTGCTGCCAGATCATTTCTATGAAAATTCACTACCATAACGCACTTTTTTGGATAAACATTATTTTAATTTCCAGGTACACCCTTCCCTTTCTCTCAACAGCAAGATGTGGTGGCGGTGTTAGAGAGTTGTGTATAGATGACGCGAGACGGCGACATCCCAACGATCTTCAACCCCCGTGCCGGGGGAAACACCGGGGGCAGCGGGGGAGGCCGTAGTAGAACACCCAGTGTCCTGGTGACGGATGAGGGGGTCGCTAATGGCACCTTCGCTCACGCGGACAGTGTCAGTAGCCAGCAGGAGGCTGTGGAATCCCTCCAATCTCCGGGGACAGGACCGGCCTCGACCTCAACCGGATTCATCGCCAAAATCAAGGCCTGCTCAAGATCGCTCTGCTCCACTGCAGCTAGAAAGGTGAGAATTTATATTTTGATATCAGCTCTTTTTTTATCAAACTAAAAGTAAATTGTAACAGCATACAGCTATATTTGTATTAAACTAAAATTGAACTGACGTGTTATTTATGCTATATGTAACTCGATTCCTGTTTAGTGGCTCAAACTTTCTGCCAAATATAAAGCTGCCTCAATACACGTTAAACAACTTTAATAGAGGAAGTAATTTCTAATTTCGTATCAATTAACAGGGCATCAAAACAACAAGTAATCTTGTCTTATTGCATATAATTTTACTTTAAAGAAACTAAGATTGCCATTTAAATCTTTTTGTTTGTTAGTAATAATAACTTAAATATGTCCAGCAAAGGTTTGAATGTAGTTCATATAGGCTCTGGTATCTTAACCTTGTCTTGTCAAAGTCATTTTCATTGAGTTTTATGTTCCCTGAAGGTAATACTACATCAGGAACAAATCTCCTTTCAGTATTTAATTTTTTTTCTTTTAACGTTGGTCTATTTCCGCGACTATGGCCCATCACCGACGCCAGGGGGTAGTTTCACCTCACTCGTACGGAAATTGTGCCAAACCACTGCCTTTATGTAAAGAGGATACTCTGTGCTGAAATTAAATTAGTCGTTGAATGTGTGGGGATGGAATATTGGTGACAGAAACTTCGATTCTTTTTTTCCTTAAACGACGTAATAAGTCCCAAAACAAATAGAAAACTTGATTCTGGAACGAAAATTGTTTTGTCTGTCGGTTGGTCGGTCTGTCGGCATATACGCTGTCTGTTAATAGCTGTCTGTTAATAGGTGCATTAACTTTCGAACGAATTGAGATATCATCTTTAAATTTGGTATCAAGTTAGCACCCGACAAACGAACAGTTTGAATTGTTTTTGGGTAAGACCGCTTCAGGGGGTAGGGGATAAATAGGGGGTGATTTGGTGAAAATTGACATTTTTTCAATAAAACACGAGTAATATAACGTTTCAAAAGTTTATGGGTACAGGAATACAAATATTTTCTTTGTGGTCAAGTCATTGGCCCTAAATTCATTCCATGAGAATGTCTTTCTGAAGAGAATAAATTATCGCAGCTATGTGGAAGTTATGATTCATTTGTGGGACTATTTTAAATGTAAATATTTGAAATATAAAGCCAGTTAAAGACATTGAATGTAGAAGCTTAAGTAGTAAGTAAAAAAATGCAACTAGCACCAATTTCAATTAATTATGTATTACACTTTTATAATATATATATATATATATATATATATATATATATATATATATATATATATATATATATATATATATATATATATATATATATATATATATATATATAAATGTGTGTTAAGGAAGCAAAACTGCCAGATGTTTCGAAATATGATGTAAGTGGAAAAACGTTAAATAAACTAGTTTTAAATTATTAATCCTGTGATATAGTTCAAAAATGGGCTATACTAAATATGTAGGTCAATAGTAGCTACATTTTAAAACTATTATTTAGTGTACAGGTTGTTCAAAAAAAAAGGTGGCAGATCAAAGTTATGTGTCTTCTTATAGAACAAAGTATGTTTGATGGCAATTTGAAATTCTACGCTAAGAATAAGATCCATTTCTATAAGGATTTTCTATACCTGTCTATTAGGGTTTTTGAAATATTTTGATTTTTCGATATTTCTGAAGGTTTGAAAAAATATATTTACGTACAACAAAAATTTTTGTAGCAAAATTCTTATGTAACCTGAAATATTAGGATCATTGCTCTATCACCTGGCGCATTTTATAGTTTTGAAAAGTTTACAGGGTGCTCAAATTATCCTGGTATTTTATGGGTACATTTAACTCCAATTATCGTGGTTATTTTAAATTCATAATTATCAAAAATTTTTCTTTATCTTCCGGAATTGATTGTGTTATGAAAAGTGTCATTAAAGTTGTAAATTCTATCAAAGAGAAAACGTTACACTTGCATTTTTAGAAAAGTATTTGAAGACATGGGTGCTTCATATGCAACTCTCTTTTGACACAGAAGTAAAGTACCTTTCGAGAGGTAACGTTTTGGAAAAAGTTTTTCAGTTATAAGCAGATGTACTTACAAGATGATAAATCAGAATATGAAAGGATTTTTCAATCCTCTTTGGATATTAGGTTCTTCTTGCTGATACCCTCGAACACGTTGACTAGTGATTTGCAAGGCTGCTATGTTAGTACCTGTAATAACAGCCACAAACAAAATTAATGGATTTATGCAACATGCAAACATTTAAGTTACTTCAACAAGCTACAACCTGAGTTAATGTTAATTTTACAGTATTAAAGTGTAATGGTAGTTCTACAGGAAATTGAATTTACGACTCCGGACTTCAGTGTTATCTATTCTCATCATTGAACTATCGTAGCGGCCGGCTTTACATCATGGAACACACTTTATAAAGCGAGCGCCACTTTAGGTTTGTAAACTAAAACATGAGAGGAATTATGGGGGTTCTCTCTTATTAAGGGCAGGCAAATAAACTTTTATTGTTACTAAGAATCTTTGGCGCCTTTCAAAATAATTTATGTACACACTTGTTAACTCTGAGATGACCTATTTTAAGAAAAGCGTGCAGATAATCCCTTGGTGAGGGGAGCTAACCTGGATTTTAGTTTGACAATATTTCCCAGGAAAACTAGGCCTACCGGTGCAAATTAGGTCATCATAAGCAGCACTGGAAATACACTGGCTTCATCTAACCCCAACGAATTCATATATTTTTAATGACACATCGATATACACGTGCCTTGAGAAATTGATCTGTTAATAACACACTAAGTGAAGATTGGAACCTGTGATGAGCACTGACAAGTACACTTGGAGAACCCAACTCACCACAACACATCTTTTGAAAGGCCTGACGATCGTTTCAATAACAAAGTTAGCGTTATCAGAGGATGACAAATTCTAAACTACTTACAACCAAACATCACGTTTTTACAGAGTCTTAGGTAAAGACCGATACCGAGAGGGAGACGAAATCCCAGTCAAATTTTCTGTGCATTGTACTTTAATTGCCAGACGAGGTTTTTGAACTTCCGCTATAACTCTATCTGCCAAGTTTCGGAATATTTACTATGTCAAAGATGGAATGGAAACAAAGAACCATAAATCAATGGCGGGGCGCTCGGTTTAAGGAAATATTGTTTTTAGTTGCCTGAGAAATATAAATACTCTCGTACGCATCTAGCTTCGCTGGTTGTAAAATCATTTTTGGTAAGTTCAGATTTTCTTTATCTATGTGGTGGTTATTATCCCAAATATGTTGTGACACGCCTGACTTGTCTGCACTGCCGTATCTTAGCTTTACCAGACATTCCCCGAATCTGGTTTCAGTGTTTCTTTTAATCTGCCCAACATATTTACACTTTTTACAACTTATCTCACAAGTTATGTTTTTTTATGTTTACTGGCGCTGAGGAGAATTTTCGACAATTAAATTTACAAAAAAATACAGATTGAGAATGGTACAGAACGCTGAATACGGCAACAAATTCTAAATAAATAAATGTCAGCAATCATTACGCTCCCTTATTTGTTTTAGAGAAAACCATATTATAAGCTGCTCTTTCAGTATAGTTGGGAATGTCTCACATTTAAGTGAGTTATCCGTTTTTAGTGAATTTTCGTAGAAAAAATTCACTATTGGGGAGATCCCGACTTTTGAATTTTGAAAAAATATTTGCAACTAAGCGCGAACAAGGACCCCTAAAACCCATATCCGGGGCCAGTTTCAATTTTTATATGTTTATATATATATATATATATATATATATATATATATATATATATATATATATATATATATATATATATATATATATATATACGTCACACCGATAACTGAAAAAGTAATAGGCTGATTTTGATAAAATTTGGCATGTGCCTTCCTTCTGTAAGTGGCTTGGACAAGTTCGTTATCCAAGAAAATCGGACCAGGTTTTCCGGAAAAATTTTGAGTTTCCTTTCGAAAAAAAAGTATCTCAAAAAATAAAGAAGCTATGGTAAACAAATTTGGTAGGTAGATTTACGATTAAAAAGGTCAACTACACACCAAAATTTAGATTTCTATGTTACAACAAAAAAAAGTTATAAAAAATATTTGGTGCCAGATCATTTATATGAAAATTCACTACCATAACGCATTTGCTGCGACCAGACTTTTTAAAATAATAACCCTTTCAATGAGCGAGTATCGAAACCTGTGATGAGCATCGATAAGTACAATTTGGAGAACGCAATTCATTAAAATACCGTTTTCAGACGTGAGGATTGTTTCGCTACCAAAGTTAGCGTCATCAGAGGGATGAATACACAAAGCGAATAAAAACTAGAACTACTGTTTATTTATATATTAGTTGACGGGAAATTGCGAACAGCCTCCTCTACAAAGGTATACAAACAAGCCTCCACTGTTTAGTCGAAAATCCCTGTAATTAAAATTCCATTGCCTGCTTTTGTAAAACCGCATGTCGTTATTAGCGAATTTTCATTGAGAAAAATTTGCTAATAGAGAGGTCACGATGAAAAGCTTTTGGAACAATGTCTTCAGATGAGCGCGAATTTGGGTGCCTAGAACCTAAAACCAAGGTCATTAAAATTATATATGTTTATATATATATATATATATATATATATATATATATATATATATATATATATATATATATATATATATATATATATATATATCCGAGCGATAACTCAAAAGATACTAAACTGATTTCAATCAAACTTGGCAAAAATCTTGCTTGGGCGAAAACCGAGGTCGAGTTCGTTAATCAGCCTTTATGCGCAAATTTTTCCGGTGGAAAATCAGGGAAAACTTTTTGAAAATGCTATATTCTTATAAGTATCAGAGTAACTCGAATGAGACTTTATATGTGGCTAGAAATAGTGCAAGTAAACCTATGCTTAGAATTTTAAGTAATTTGGTACACAATATTTAGAGTTTTTTCCAAATTAAAAATAAAATCCCAAAGTCGTGCGTTGAAACGACTTAGTGGTTGAAGTCCAATGCCTGATAGACAGATTAGTTAACTGCCATGCGTAGATTAATTCATCACAGGTATAAATTATACATCAACGGTAACCAAGCTAAATATATACCAGGCAGAAAACATACTATCCGAACCAACAATCGTGAAATCTCGGCCGCAATTATGGAAAATGACAGACGACATGAAATTAAAAATTTGCCAAGTGATTGTCATTTAACTGGGAGATTCAATCAATTATTAAAATACACTATATTTGTAGCTTGGCTCCAAACACAGTTTTAGCGCGGCATAGATATATTATGCTATAGTTTCTTTTATATTTAATCTTAAACATAAGACGTCATATAAGACCGAAACAGTCGCGGGATGTGTTTCTATGCTAATTCTACTAATTCCATAATTAATTAATTCTGTATATTTTGAATATAATATCCCGGGGTTGAAGCCGATTTAATGTATCAAGCAAATAAAACGTTAGTTGACGTGTGCTTAGGTGGCGCAGGGGGCATCGCGCTTGCCTCCTAAGCAGAAGGTTACGCGATCGAATCCAGCTCTATGAATGTATGTTCTTGTATGCTTTATTTTGACATTTCGAGAAACAATAGTGCACAGATTTCATACGTTTTAAACAAGATCTTATTTTTGTTTAAAACGACTAAATAGGTTTGTCACTTTTGAGTCTGAAATTATAATTTTGTTATTGTTGATCATTGAAAAACCTGTTTGATGAGGTCGACTAAAACAAAATCATATTGGCGATTAATAAGGACAAATAACTGCTACGTTTATAATTTGGCAGAAACTTTACTTTTCTATATATGACTTAAGTTTCCTTCTGGAAATCTTCTGTATACTTTTAATGAAATTTGTAATACAAGTTTCTTTTAAAGAGACTTACACTATCTACAGATATAGCAAAATTTAGTTCTTTAGCTTAACAGAAAATTGAGTTTTGGGCATTTTTCTCAAAAGGAGTTAGAACGCATGGTTTTTTTTTGATAATAGAGAGATATCGCTGGTAACACTTTCGAAAGAACTCTTCAACGCTGGCGATACTACTTTCCTTGTACAGGTGGCTGATCCTGGTGAGCTTTCGGTGTCTGAAACTTGACGAGCTAAACAGCTTGTACAATAGTTTGGAGACAATGATTTGTTTCTAAACAGCTAAAAATCAATTATGATCGGTTTCAATACAAGAAGAGTTGAAAGTGATTCTAGCTGTCTTGTTAGAGTAAATGGAAGAGGTATCCGTCGGTCCAGCACAGCTTCATTTCTGGGAGTTACAATTGATAGCAAGCTGAAATGGGATCATCATGTCGATGAGTCATGTCGCAGGTGTTCATCTTATTGTTATGCGATTGGAAGACTGAGAACTACCGTGAGTTTGGAAACTGTTCGCACATATTATTTCACTTATTTTAAGTCTGCATTGAGCTATGGTATAAATGTGTCGGGCACCTGTTTAGAGGTGCATAGAGTATTAGTTTTTCAGAAAGGCGCTATTAGATTGAGTTAAATCTTCCTCACAATTCAAGTTGCCGATCGTGGTTCACTGAACTTGGCATAATGACGGTTTTTTCAGTTTATATATACAAAGCCTTGTTTTACACAAAACTTAACCTATCTGACTATACACTTTTGGGCAGTAATCATAGGTATGCGACGAGGAGCACGAATAAACTTGAATATCCAATTTACAGATCTTTGCTATATGAATCTAGTCCATTTTATGTGTCTATTAAATGCTTCAACAAGTTACCCACAGATTTTGGAGCACTCAAAATTAAGGATTTTAGGGCACGGCTCAGATCTCTTCTCATATCGAGAGCGCACTACAGTCTTGCTGAATATTTTGGTGACAGCTTGTATATTTTGTGTTTGTGATAAGTGCAGCGACATTTTGTTGTTTTTTGTATTGCTTTTTATTTTTTTAACTTAGTCTGTAAGTGTTATTGATTATTGTATTGTATGTGACTAACCTTTTATATCTATGATGACTTGGCTTATGCAGTTTTTGATTGTCGACTGGCTCAATAAATAAATAAATCTAAATCTAAATCTAAATCTAAATATATATATATATATATATATATATATATATATATATATATATATATATATATATATATATATATATATATATATATATATATATATATATAACCTTACATATCTATCTTACATATAGAGTCTGAAGTTGACCTTGAAAATGGATTCAAGAGGCTACAATTCGCTTTCATTTAAAGAAGTCATTCAAAATTTTCCTTGACGAAAATTTGAAAAAAATAAGAATCAAGGTAATTGTGATGCGGAGGCACTAATTATAATTTATGCAAGGGATGTTTTAGTAAACTCAGAGGAGCAATGACTGTTGACTTTGTGATTAATGGACTTAGTGTCAACGAAAGATAGAACATGTATTAGACCGACGGCGTTTAGTTATGTAGACGACACTTCCTAGTCTGTGAACGTCAGAAATGCAAATTAAATTAGATCCTGTTATGTGCTGAAATTGTTAGATGGCTTTTCGCGAAGTACCTATTTAATGACATCAAGATTAGTTAATGTTAAAGGCATGTATTCACAAAACTATATAGATCAATCTATCAATCGTTGTCAATAACATCTAACACTGTCGCAAACAAGAACAGTTTCAAGTCATGGACTTCTATCTTTAAAAATAAACACTGAACCTTATACTAAAATTACATCATGTGGAAAAGCTGGGTGGTGACCCATAAGTTTCAATTTTTCTTTAATAGAATATCCCTTATTTTATTGCATTTTCCATCGAAGTATAATGCATGTTTGTAAAGAAAATAATTGATATCGTCGTCGTTTGTTTTGCAACTTTTCACGTTCTTCGCGCAATTGTAATACGGTGTTTTTACGAATAGATAGCGGTGTCTCATGAAAAAGACTCATTCAGAGAGGTTTCGGTTTATATTATTCGCGGAAAAAAATTTAGAAATTCGCTATTGAGAAAGCCGCCACTTTACGATTTTTAAAATATATCTTCAAATGCGAGCGACCTAGGCCCCCTAGAACTCATGGCGGAGGTCAGTTTCAGATTTTATCTGGTTATGCACATAAAGAGTGCCGCATTTCTATAATGAAGCTCAATACATCCATTATTATACAAGATACGAAAAAACATTAAATACGTTAGTTATATGGTTTCTTCAGCTACATCTTATATGGATGTTAATTGCACTTGTTGATATTAAATCCATACGTAAACATTTAATATACTTTATTATTTCACTAACTGAATAAACTATACATTTAACTATAAAACAATCACAGACAGCACATAACAGATAACTGACCGAGCGTGGAGAGACGTATCTTCACTGTGTCGGTTAGTAGCGAGGAGAGAGCGAGAGAGATCCCTGGTGTCTCTTATATAGTAGTTCTTGACAGCTTGCTGTCGAATAACGTAACGCAACGTTTTAGCTGTCAAGAGAAACATAGGGTAGTGTTGACTAAAACACTGCGGTCGGAACCACCGCCACATACTCCCCTCTCAGTGGCAACGCTATTAGTTCAAGTATCTTCGTGGAAATCGAACTCTACGTCCATGGCGTGTAGTTTGAACGGGAACGGGAACTTCACTGTCACTTTCAGTTTCACTGGGTGTTGGACTTTCACTGTCACTTTCAGTTTCACTAGGTGTTGGACTTTCACTGTCACTTTCAGTTTCACTAGGATGTCTCTGAGGGTGGAAAGTTGTCTGTTCGTTATCACAAAGAATGAATGCGGGTTTAAGACGGTCAACAGAAATTGTCTCTTCTCCGTGTGATTTCTTGATTTTGAAGACTTTGTCAGTTCGGGATAACACTTCAAAGGGGCCGTCATAAACTGGTTCGAGAGTTTTTCGCGGAATATCAATGCGAACAAAAACAAAAGGAGCTTCCATAAGCTTAGGATGGACAAATACCTTTTTTGCAGTATGGTGTTTAAAAGGTACTGGTCGAAGTTTCCTTATGTCTTCTTTCAGCTGAGATATAAATGGTGGAACATCATGAGCTTGTGTGCTGTTGAAAAAGTCGGTGGGAAGTTTGATTGATTCTCCATAGACTATTTCAGCGGGTGTTGAGCGATATTCTGGAATTATGTACGATCTGAGTCCTAGTAACACAATTGGCAATTTAGCGACCCAGTTTTCGTCCATATGAGCTTTCAAGGCCTGTTTCAGAACTCTATGCCATCTCTCGATTACACCATTTGCTGCTGGGTGGTAAGCTGTGGTCTTGATGTGGTCTGCACCTAGTGTTTTAGTGAGGTGTGTGAAAAGGTGGCAATCGAATTGTTTACCTCTGTCTGTGGTGATGTATTGCGGAACACCGAAACGAGAGATCCAGCATGATAAAATAGTGTTCGCTACTGTTTCTGCTGTAATATCTGACAATGGAATTGCTTCGGGCCATCGAGAAAATCTGTCTATTATTGTTAACAGATAGCGTTGACCTTGTGATAGTGGTAATGGTCCCACAATGTCAACATTTATATGCGAGAATCTTCTCATGGCTGGGGTGTATTGTCCAATGGCACTGGAAGTGTGTCTCCATATCTTGACTTTCTGGCAGGGAATGCAAGTTTTAGACCAAAGAGATACATCGCGTTTCAATTTGGGCCAACAAAATCTATCCTGGACCAGATCGACTGAAGCTGATATGCCTGGGTGAGATAAATTGTGGATAGAATCGAAAATCTTTCGGCGAAATTTGAGCGGAATGAATGGGCGAAGTTTCTTTGAAGAAGAATCGCAAATAAGATTCATTCCGTTGTCAAGAGGCATGTTTTGAAATTTGTATGAGGAAGATTTAGACTGCAGAAGGTGTTTGAGTTCCTCACAAGATGACTGAGCTTGCGCAATTTCTTGGAGTGACACAGTGGAAGAAAGTGAAATTGATTCAATGCGAGAACAATAGTCTGCGGGAATGTTTGTAGGACCTGGTATGTAGCGAATGTCTGTGGTAAATTGACCTAGGAAGTCTAAATGTCGTAGTTGCCTTGGAGATGCTTTATCGACGCGTTGTTCAAAAGCGTATGTCAAAGGTTTGTGGTCCGTATAAATGGTGAAATGGCGACCTTCTAGGGTATATCTAAAGTATTTAACTGCCTGATAAGCAGCTAGAAGTTCGCGATCGTAGGTGCTGTAAGATTTTTGGGCTGAAGTAAGCTTTTTAGAGTAGAAACCTAGGGGTTCTAGTGTTTGATCACGTAATTGTTGGAGGGAAGCGCCTACGGCATAATCAGAAGCATCGACATGGAGAATCAGTGGTAGCGAAGAAGACGGATGAGCTATTAGTGTAGCGTTTTTTAGTGCCTCTTTCAAACGTTCGAATGCTTCTCGAGTCTGAGGAGTCCACTCGATTTTACGTTTGTCGCGTTTTTTGGGATTCTGGCAGAGGTCGAATAGTGGTTGCTGAATTTCCGCAGCACGTGGAAGAGAACGACGGTAGAAATTTATGAGACCTAGAAATCTTCTGAGTTTTTCAATGGTATCGGGAAGAGGTAGGTCGGTAATAGCTTTGATGCGTTCAGGAAGTGGAAATAATCCAGATTTATTTACACGAAAACCTAAAAATGAAATTTCGGCCACTCCGAATTCACATTTAGATGAATTGATACGGATGCCGTTGTCTTGAAGTGTCTGAAAAAGTTTTGCTAGATGCTCTTGATGTTCTTTTTCAGAGGCTGATGCAACGAGAATATCGTCAAGATAGGAGTAGGCAAAGTCAAGATGTCTTAAAATTGAATGTAAATATCTTTGAAATGTTTGTGCTGAATTACGAAGGCCAAATGGGGTTTTAACAAATTCGAATAACCCAAATGGAGTTATGACTGCTGTTTTGGGAATATCTTGAGGTGCTACTGGGATGTGATGGAAAGCGCGAATGATATCTAATTTTGAAAAAATACGTTTGCCTTCTAACTGGGCATTAAAATCCTGCAAATTTGGAATGGGATATTTGTCTGGGATTGTTTTAGCGTTTAGTGCTCGGTAATCCCCACATGGTCTCCATGAGCCATCCTTTTTTTGCACCATGTGGAGGGGGCTTGACCATGGACTTTTGGAGGGTCTACAAATTCCCAAGTCCATCATGTGCTGGAATTCTAGCTTTGCTTGAGCTAGCTTTTCCGGGGGCAATCTTCTAGCTTTTGCAGTGACAGGTGGTCCTTCCGTACTTATAGTATAGAAGAACTCAACCTCTGGAAGGTTGCTAGAAGAAGTTTCCTTAAACAGGTCAGGAAATTGTTGTAGCAATTTGAAGTACTGGTGTGTCGGGTCTACGAGATGAATTTTAGAATTAAATCCTGGTGGTGGGTTAGCACCGGTCTTAGAGAGGTTTGTCTTTGTATCGATTAAACGTCTATGTTTCATATCTACAAGTAAAGCAAACTCTGCTAGAAAATCAGCGCCTATAATTGGTTGCTTGATATCGGCAAGTGTGAAGGGCCAGCAGAACCTACGGCGTAAACCTAGATCCAAATCTAATAGTTGTTCGCCATAGGTATGAATAGGGGTCCCGTTTGCAGCATACAAGGTACGTTTCGATTGAAATTTCCGTTGGTCGTGAGTGGGTGGAATAACTGAAATATCCGCTCCAGAGTCGATTAGAAATTTCATATTGGAGCGTCTATCAAAAATAAAAAGGCGGCGTGTTAGGTGGCTCTCGTCTCCTGCCGCGTGGAGGGAGTGCCTTATTAGTTTTCCGACACATGTTTTGCTTTGAAATTGCAAGGTTGGATGCAACGTTTGGCCTTGTTGCCAAATCGTTCATGATACCAACACGTGGAGGTTGAGGAATTTGCGGTTATGGAGTTTCGAGAAAGCTTGGGTCTTTCTCGGGAGGTAGATCGGGAACGCGTTCGCAATTCGTTGACTGATGCTGTTAGCTTCTCTAATTGCGCTTCTAATTTGGCTAGCTTGTCGGGCTCGCGTGACTGAATTTCAGCCACGTTGTATTTATCTCTGGAAAATTCCACGATTTTGTCTGCTGTAACCGACAAATTTTCTAGAGAATCGTTGCTCAAAGCCAAAATTGAACGAACGTTGACTGGTAAACGTTGTAGAAATAAAATTTTAAGGAAATTTTCTCCAATCTGACTACCGGCTAAAAACTTCATTTCGCGTAAAAGTTGCGATGGTTTTCTGTCGCCTAATTCTAATTCTGTTAAAAGTTTATTTAGTTTGCGACTATCGGACTCTTCAAATTCTAATAAAAGACGTTTCATTAGATCTGAATAGGGGGTTGATGATAATGGTTGGGTTAAAAAATCTGAAATTGACTCTGCGACATCAGGATCGAGTATAGTGAGTACATGACTGAATTTTGTCTTTTCAGAACTGATCTGCGATATATCAAACTGGGCGTCAACCTGCATTTGCCAGATTTTCACGTTACGTCTCCATATAGGAGGTAATTTTATTGCAACCCTTGCCATGATATTGCTGCTTGAAGAATCTTCGGCCATTGTGAAAAAAATCAGATAATTTTTAAATTAGAAAAGACTGACCTGTTTAGATATTAGTTTTCTGTAGGCATGAGCACGTGCGTGGAAGTTAGGCGACGTCGGCTGGAACATCAGGCTGGGCATCTTCGGCTTGCGGCACGGGGTCACCAATATGGATGTTAATTGCACTTGTTGATATTAAATCCATACGTAAACATTTAATATACTTTATTATTTCACTAACTGAATAAACTATACATTTAACTATAAAACAATCACAGACAGCACATAACAGATAACTGACCGAGCGTGGAGAGACGTATCTTCACTGTGTCGGTTAGTAGCGAGGAGAGAGCGAGAGAGATCCCTGGTGTCTCTTATATAGTAGTTCTTGACAGCTTGCTGTCGAATAACGTAACGCAACGTTTTAGCTGTCAAGAGAAACATAGGGTAGTGTTGACTAAAACACTGCGGTCGGAACCACCGCCACATCTTATATAATTATTTTAACAATCACAGTGTGGCCCATGTCGTTGGTGATAATTCCAAAGAAAACTCAAAATTTTCCCGGAAAACCCTGTCCGATTTTCTTGGCTAGCGAAAAAATCCAAGCTATTACAAAAAGAGAGGCACTTGCCGAGTTTCATTGAAATCGGTTAATTATTTTTTGAGTTATAATAACCCTCATATCATTGCATTTTTGCATCTCCATCGCACTATAATGCATGTTTGTAACGAAAAAATTTGATATTGTTCATCGTTTTCGAGTTATTTCAATTACTGTTTAGTTTTCACGTTTTTGGCACATATCAAAAAGATCTCTAGACGCAGCAAGTGCGTTATGATAGCGAATTTTCTTTAAAATATTTTTAATAGCAAATGTCTTTCTTTGATGAACGCAGGCATCAAACTTGGTTGTCCATACAGTAGAAACAATGTACCATATTTCATCGAAATAAATTTATTGTTTGAAAATATAAACATTTTTCAAAAGTCTAGATGCAGCAAATGTGTTATGGAAGTGAATTTCCATAAAAATGTTGTTAATAGCAAATGAGAGCACGCATCAATCTGATTATCGGTATAGCCTATGTGGTAGAAACAATGTACTATATTTTATCAAAATTACTTATGGCTTGAAAATATACAAAAACTGCTTGAAAGCTGTCTATTTAAAGCCATATCCCCATTAAACCCTGCCTACCCCGCACATCACCCCTATTTGCCCAAGGTCACGTTATTTCCTTGGGGGGTATGAACAAGAAGTTTTTCTTGTGGTTTATGCAACGAGGGTGGTTGTATGCACACGAGGGGGGATTGCATACGACGAAGCACACCCCCCCGGTTCGACTTGTGGCAGGGATTGGAGGGTGGCTGCTTTGTCGTTGGGATTTTCCTTTCCCCTCGCCTGGCTTCAAGATGTGAAAAAGACAGCTTTCAAGCCCGTTTTATTCGAATTTTCTGCTCATATTTCCTTTTTACTACCTACCCCGCCCAGCACCCCTACTCACTCCTAGTCCCGTAACTTCCTTGGGGGGGCGTGAACAAGAAATTTTTCTAGGGGTTTGTGCATCCAGGGGGGGTCTAGGCAGGTTTCTGAAAACAGTTTTTTGAAATCGTTCGGGAGCTAAACTGCAAATTTACCGAAGATTCGCTACCAAAACGCACTTACTGCGTCCAGATTTTTTTCTTACAAACGCATCATATTTCGATAAAAAATGCAAAAATGCATTAACGGATTTGTTCTACGAAAATTAGCTAAAAAAACTATACACCCCTACTCACTCCTGGTCCCGTAACTTCCCTAGGGGTGTGAACAAGAAATTTTTCTTGGGGTTTGTGGATCCAGGGGGGCCCTAGGCAGGTTTCTGAAAACAGTTTTTTGAAAAGCGTTCGGGAGCTAAACTGCAAATTTATCTAAAATTCGCTACCAAAACGCACTTACTGCGTTCAGATGTTTTTTCTTACAAACGCATCCTATTTCGATAGAAAAATGCAAAAATGCATTAACGAATTTGTTCTACGAAAATTAGCTTAAAAACAATTATAGACCGTTAAACCATAAACTTCACTAAACCTACAAATAAACTAAACTGACAGCCAAAGCATCAAAGAAAGGGTCTATTTGAAATGAATATTTTGTAAATATTTTAGTAAAATGAAGGGCAATGACGGTTGAATCTGAAACTTAGGGGTTTGCAGAACACTCTTCTTGCAACATTTTCTTTCAACAATCGGTATTTGTTTCCCGTTCTTTGCCTACACATTGCCAATTTTGACGTTTAATATTGCAAGTTTGACGTTTTGAGGAAAACTCCAAAATTTGTCTCTTTAACTGCCCATAACTTCTTTGTCTTTGAAGATAGAGACCTAAATTTTTCTACAGAGTTGACTCTTTATAATACAAACACGCGTGTCAAATTGGTTGCCCTTACTTTATTATTTCCAGAGATATGAATTTTTTTAGAAGGAAAACACAAAATTTTCCGGGAAAACCTGGTCCGATTTTCCGAGACGCCATATATAGGCGCTCTCAAAGAGGGACTAAATTTGAAAAAAATACGGTGACTTATTATTTTTTAATTTTGTATAAGACTCTCTATACCTAAAGACTCTAGTTTCGGAAATATTTACATTTATAATCGTATACTATGTGGGGATCTGTTTAAAAGAAAATTGTTTTTCGATTTTAGTGAATTTTCTTAAAGAAAATAACTAATGAGAAGATCTCGACTTTTGAATTTTGAAAAAATTCTTTTAAATGAGCGCGAACTAGGCCCCCTAGAACACATATCCGGGGTCAGTTAAAATTTTTATGTTTTATATATATATATATATATATATATATATATATATATATATATATATATATATATATATATATATATATATATATATATATAAATTATTTGTTTGCTGTACTTTTTGAGATTTTGTATTGGTTTACGTAGACTGCAGTTTCGAACCGTCCCGGTTCAGCATCAGACAGACAGTCAGCAGCGTGCTTATGATGAACCGGGACGTTTCGAAACTGCAGTCCACATAAACCATTAAAAAATCACAAAATGTACAGCAAACAAATAAAGTGTATATTTAAAAGTGATTAAAGTGTGGTGCAACATTCCAACATATATATATATATATATATATATATATATATATATATATATATATATATATATATATATATATATATATATATATATATATATATATATATATTGTGTGTATGTGAATTGAAAAACAACATATTCTCTTTAACCTAAAATACAGATAAATTGATATGACATATGACGCTACATAAACCGCGCCATTTGCTATAAGAATACAAATAGTAGAACAAATCAATAGCAATTTACGTTTTGACCACGTGACCAAGAAGTGTGTTGTGGGCCATTGCAGAATGCCAAATCTATTGATAAATCTCCCTAGACTAGATTAAGAAAAAATAGTTTAATTGTAAAAGTTTTATTCAACTTATGAGGTATTTATTTAGTTATTGCTTGGATCATAACTTAAAATCAGGCTTAAACTCTTTAGCTGCCGATTTCATCATATATCTTTTTGAATAACGAATCAATTCTAGAAATAAATGTTACCGTTAATTTTCCTAACGAAGGAAACTTCCCAACTTTGTGTAATAAATCACCACAACACATTTTAAAAGACCTGACGATCGTTTCACTAACCAAGTTAGCGTCATCAGAGGATGAAACATTCTAAATACTTAAAAAACTAACATCAACTTATATACCGGATCTTAGGTAAAGAGATAGAACTGAGATGGGAAAATAGTCGTAGGCAAATTTCACAGTGTATCGTATTTTTATTGCCGGACAAGGTCTTTCCGCTGTCCCTACTACTTTATCTAAAAAGTGTCCATCTGTAATAGTTTTGAAAAGGTTCAACGACAGCTAAATTAACTTCGATACCTTTGGCGGAATAACTGTATACTTATGTTATCTTTAGAACGTGCCGAAAACGTGGGAATTTGATTTAACAAAGCAATCGATCAGGTGACTCGTAATTGGCGGTGGTAAGGAGTTCACACAGTTATGTGAATGTTCTGATGTTAAAATTTGGTTTTCTAAGTTTTCCATAAATATGTTGGCTAATAAAGGTGACAATGGACTACCCATAGGTAGACCTTCATTTTGCATATAAATTTTATTATTAAATTTAAAATAGTTTTGTTTTATACATTCCTTAAAAATATTCATTATTTCTTGTCTTTTTATGACATTTACGTTCCTTTCTATTAGAACGTTTTCTAATAGAGGTAAACATTCCCTAGGGGGTATCTTAGAATACATGCTACAAACATCAAATGAGACTAATTTACTATTTGTGGGAATAATTAAGTTTTTTTTTAATAGAAAAAAACGTAAATGTATTTTAAACAATTTCAATCTGTCTGAGAATGCTGTCAAGCAGCGAAACTATAGTCACAGAAACGTTGAAGAACATCCTAGAACTTCCAGAATTCGTAAGGGCCACTTGCTCCAGTTAGCTTACGCGCTGGCTACGTCCTTCACCAAGGAAAACCAACAGTGAAACCAGAGAAGTAGTCTTCAAGTCTGTATGTAGTATGGACAAGTTTCACCAAGTAAGGGCAACAACAATTAATGAATTGGTATATTAAGAAGAATTAAGCTAAAAATCAACATTTTACTAGGTCTAATTTATAGACGAACCAAAACGGACTTATGTGCAATCTATCTGAAATGATGTCTTAAAAAAATGCTCCGTTGCAATATATCAATTGAGACAAAGAGCTAAATGCTTTATATGATTATCCAGGTTGAGCTATATTATGTAAAAGCTAAGTTGTAATTAAATTTAGCATTGTGCTTTTGACATTTCAACCAAATAGCGATATTCCGCGTTATTGGAATGCCTTTAAGGTAGGTGTACGTTAATATATTTATCTTTACAGAATCATAGCAAGTTACCATTATCAGACCAATTTAATCACCACAATTTATTTATATCACACCAATATATAAGCTTATATATTTACATTAATCGACCTGAAAACGTTAAAATGTATACTCTGGACTGCTACTTAACCGCCTGCTACATTTGCATGATTTTTACTCTATCGCACTCCCCGTCTCTATTGAGATCGCGTGATTAACCTCGTTATGCGTGTTGATAATTTGAAAACAAAATATTTTGATCTTAAGCCTGAGAGAATTCAATCGGTTGATTGGAAAACACCATAATTCCAGAAAAGGTAAGTTGACAGGGGAACATACAAATGTTTTATTCTGATAATTTTCGGAAAATAAATTTCGTTTCCAAAAAAAGTCAAATATACAGTGTCACTAGCACGATCCCTCGATCTTCCGCTATTAGACTTCTTCTTATTGGGATATATTAAAAGTATGGTATACAAAACCAGACCAAGAGATTTTACTGAATAATGATTGCGATTAGGTCGGTAACGCCTCAGATGTTGATTAACGTCAAAACATTTTTATTTACGATTAGAATGCTGCCAAGACGTTCAAGGCATGCATTTTGAACATCCCCTACATTAGCATTGATGTGTTTTTAGCGAATTTTCATTAAGAAAAATTCGCTAATAGAGAAGTCACGATGCAAGCTTTTGAAAAAATTTCTTTAGATGAGCGCGAATTTGGCTCCTGAGAATCCAAAACCAAGGTCCGGTAAAATTTTTATATGTATATATATATATATATATATATATATATATATATATATATATATATATATATATATATATATATATATACATATATATTATACAGAGATCTGAATCTTGGCATGTAGGGAAAGCTTAATAGAAGAAACTTGCAGCCCAAATTTGGTTGCCATAGCTTTGTTATTTTCGGAGATACAAATATTTTATCAGAAAGACTGGTCCAATTTTCGTGGCTAACGAACTTCCAAGCCACTTGCAAAGGGAAGCTATGTACCACAGTGGATCAAAATCGGGCCATTATTTTTTGACTTATCGGAACAATATATATATATATATATATATATATATATATATATATATATATATATATATATATATATATATATATATATATATATATATATATATATATATATATATATATATATATATATATATATATATATATATATATATATATATATATATATATATATATTGTCTCATATGGCTAATCCCTGGTATATAAGCAGGTTAGCAATACCTATGATTTTACAGAAATACATCACATAAAAGTTAAGTAGTAACTAGTTCAAACTATATTTTCTGTTTGTGTGTATACAGCAGGGGCGGCTCCTCAATAAATACGCCCGTGCGCGCGCACTGCCGCCTGCCGTGGAAAAAAAAACCATATTTTTGCTATGCAATATTTTAATAAATTTTTATTTACTTTTTTACCTTCTGCATTCAACAAACAAAATTAGTATATCGAGGATCGCAGAGAGCAGCCATTAATACAGAATACAGAATCAGAATAAGTATAGCGTTAATTGTTGCAGACGTTATATACATTCATATCCATATAAATCATTCGGGCGGCGGTGTGTATTTTTCTGCGCTCTCACGAAATGCGATAATTCAGTGCGAAATGGTCGCCGAATCTTGATGATCTTCGTCGAAAACGACCGAATAAGCAATCTGCTGTGCGCTATAAAATTACATACTTCAGTTTCTAGTCGACTTTTGGCAGAGCGTGTGTACCTACTACGTAGTAATTTTCGTCTCCACGTCGGATTGATTTTTAATTAGATCATTTCATTGTTGTTTCCATGTTCTAACAAGACAATTATTATTATTATGATGGTTACTACTTCGGGTTGCTTAATAAGTGGACAAAATAATTGTGATACTGTGATTAATTGAGTGGATATATTAAATTTAAAGGTTAACTTTTTAAGGGACTTTTTAACTACTATAACGTATAACTAACTAGAGGAAAACTTGGTAAGTAGTTAATAAATATTAAGTTTAGTAAGTAGTTTTCTTTATAATACATCCCTGTAGAGAGAGAGAGAGAGAGAGAGAGATTACATAGCTGTGGCAAAGAGAAATAAGAAACAACAGGTCAATATTTATTGTCAGTAACATAAACGAACAGAATTGTACATTATTAGAACATTGACTACAATTTTATTGACTAAGTATATCTGAACAATGATAGCTTAAGCATATTTACTAGAAGTTTAAGATTTAGTGGAACATTATAACGAGTGGTCCAAAATTAAAATACTCTATAAACCTAAATTATTAAAAACCTGCAAATATATAACCATATAAATCATAATATAAAATACATTAATAATAACAATTTCCACCAATTTCAAACAAAATAAAATTATATACATTTTAAATTATATATACACACCCTCAGATAATATATATATATATATATATATATATATATATATATATATATATATATATATATATATATATATATATATATAGTTACGTTGCCTGGTAGCAGATTGCTGTAAGACCAATACCACGATATCCGTTCCGATGTCGTCCACTCAGCAATGACATCGACCTCAGGCTGTCACAGAGTTCAATTAGAAACCGCATCATAATGAATCCTAGTTTATAAGTATCAGTTAAGTTAGATTTAGATTCATTCTTTACTTGTCCACGATTAACAACATTCATAGTTCGTTAGTTGTAACTTCGTTACTTGATTGTACTTTTTGGTTTTAAATAAATATATTTTTTATCATAAAGCGAAAAGGGCCTTATTTAACTATATATATATATATATATATATATATATATATATATATATATATATATATATATATATAAAGACCGATCTCCTCATTAGCGAATTTTTAGTTCTACGAAAAATTCACCAATAAAATTTTGTACAGTCCTTAAGCTAAACAGGAATTTATGAGTTCATAAAAATAAATTGTTTTGTTTGATTTCAATTGCCCAAACCCAAATTGAATTGTTCACTACTAAAGCGACGATCTAGCTTGAGATTTGATTATTTTAAAAGCCAAGATTCATTTTGAGAGTAGCCAGTAATATCTACAAGTCGCTGACTGCGAGCCCGTTAGATCACGGTTTTAAGGAGGCAGTCAGATTCAACAAATGTTTCAACCCCAAATCCGAATCTAGCCCTGACGGCATGTAGCTAAGGCTCAACGATACAGTTAAGCTGATATCTGATTATTTAACTGGCCACGGCCCAATTATAATCTGGACCCCGAATTCTTAAGTCAGATACCAACTCCTTGTCAAGAAATTCGAACTACTTTATCAATGATTGGCGAAATATAAACTAGCTTTAATTACTTATACCCTTGTTCCAAAGGGGATGGACAACTAATCAGTAGACGATCAGTCTCTATTAATTTAGAGACGGTAGGTCACTGTTATTTTCACTGTTATTTTACTGACGATTATGTACTAGGGTAGAAAACATCACGTTAATCGTCGCGTGACGGTAGAGAGAAGACCATTCAACATGTTTCTGGCTAAGCTCACATTTTGCAAGTGACAAGTAGGATTTTCAAAGGACCGGCGCTTCCACTGGAACCACCTTTTTGTATTGGGTACCTAGGTCCAGGTGACAATTATTTCCTTTCCCATTAGGGGGAATTTTAGCGGTTACTCGCATCTTAGTAGACATTACCCGTTGAACTAATCAAGCTATTTAAAAAAATCTCTGGACGCAGCAAGTGCGTAATGGTAGCGAATTTTCTTTACACTATTTTTAATAGCAAATGTATTTCTTTGATTAAAGCAGGCATCAAACTTGGTTGACTATATAGTAGAAAGAATGTACCATATTTCATCGAAATAAATTTATTGTTTGAACATATATAAACATTTTTCACAAGTCAGGATGCAGCAAATGTGTTATGGAAGTGAATTTCTAGAAAAATGTTTTTAATAGCAAATGCGAGCAGGCATCAATCTGATTATCGGTATAGACTATGTAGTAGAAACAATGTACTATATTTTATCAAAATTACTTATGGTTTGAAAATATACAAAAATTTTCCGAAAATAAACTTAAATGTTGGTTTCCTAACCAACAAAGCTTACGTTAATAGCAAATTGAGTTATTGAAATTTGAAGGATATAATGAAAATTCGGTAAATTTGCAAATTAGCTCCTGAACGCTTTTCAAAAAATTGTTTTCAGAAATATTACTAGGATCCCACCTGGATGCACAAACCACAAGAAAAGTTTCTTGTTCACACCCCGCAAGGAAGCTACGGGACTGGGAGTGAATGGGGGTGCTGGGCGGGGTAGGTAGTAAAAAAGAAATATGAGCAGAAAAAGCAAAGAAAACAGCTTAAAAGCTGTTTATTTGAAACCATATCCCCATTAAACCCTGCCTACCCCGCCTAACTCGCACAGCATCCCTATTCACCCCCAGGTCACGTAACTTTCATGGGGATATGAAAAATAAGTTTTTCTTGTGGTTTATGCAACGAGGGTGGTTGTATGCTTTGACTTGCGGTAGGGTTGGGGGGTTGGGGTGGCTGCTTCGTCGTGGAGATTTTCCTTCCCCCCTCGTGTGCATAAGGCCACCCTCGTTGCATAAACCACAAGAAAAATTTCCTGTTCATACCCGCCAAGGAAGTTGGGGGAATAGGGGTGCTGTGCGGGGTAGGCAGGGTTTAAGGGGGATATGGCTTCAAGATGTGAAAATGACAACTTTCAAGCTCGTTTTATTCGCATTTTCTGCTCTTATTTCCTTTTTACTACCTACCCTGCCCAGCACCCCTATTCACTCCTGGTCCCGTAACTTGCTTGGGGGGTGTGAACCAGAAATTTTTCTTGTGGTTTGTGGATCCAGGGGGGGGGGCTACGCAGGATTCTGAAAACAGTTTTTTGAAAAGCGTTCGGGAGCTAATCTGCAAATTTACCGAAAATTCGCTACCAAAACGCACTTACTGCGTCCAGATTTTTTTTCTTATAAACGCATCCTATTTCGATAAAAAATGCAACAATGCATTAACAAATTTGTTCTACGAAAATTAGCTAAAAAAATATAGACTGTTAAACCATAAACTGCTCTAAACCTACAAATAAATATCCAAAAAAGCATCAACTTAACTAAACTGACAGCTAAAGCATCAGAGAAAGCGTCTATTTGAAAGGAATATTCTGTAAATATTTTAGTAAAATGAAGGGCAATGACGGTTGAATCTGAAACTTAAGGGTTTGCAGAACACTCTTCTTGCAACATTTTCTTTTCACAATCGGTATTTGTGTCATATTTTTTGCCTAAACATTGCCAATTTTGACGTTTAAAATTGCGAGTTTGAGTTTTGAGGGAAACTCCCAAATGTGTTTCTTTAACTGCCCATAACTTATTTGTCTTTAAAGCTAGGGACCTAATTTTTAGTACATAGTTTACTTTTTATAATACAAACACGCGTACCAAATTGCTTTGTTATTTACGGAGATATCTTTTTTTTTTTAGAAAGAAAACACAAAATTTTCCGGGAAAACCTGGTCCGATTTTCCTGGCTAACGAACTTATCCAAGCCACTTACAAAGGGAAGGTACTCACTATATTTTATTAAGATCGGTCCATTATTTTTTGAGTTATCGGTCGGAGATATATATATATATATATATATATATATATATATATATATATATATATATATATATATATATATATATATGTATATATATATATATATATATATATATATATATATATATATATATATATATATATATATATAAACACATCTCCTCATTAGCGAATTTTTTTTAATCGCTAAAATTCGCTAATACGATCCTTGTTTTTGAAGCGTTTATGACAATAACCAGCTTTGTAACGTTTCTGGAGTATGTGTGTTTATGCCAGCGGATTTTTCTTTACGATGTACGGACTACATCTTGTGTCAACGGTATTGCCCATCTAAAAACATTTTTAACTCAATCGTGCGTTTTCCTTAATTAAAAAGAGACTGTACAGGATATTACCGAAAATTTATTTTATAAAAGTGCTGAATAAAAGCGCGAGCGTTACACTTTATTCCATGGAGATGCGTAAATAAAAGTTAAAATTAAGCTTAACATGTGAGACCTAGATATCTTAATAAATGGCGCATCTATATAAGAAAATTATTTTTTAACCACCTTGGTATCGTGACTTCGCCAATAACAAACATGTTTATAAAAATCCACCAAAAGAAATTCTAAAGTCACGCATTTAAAGTTGTAATAAGTTCAAATTGTTTCTTAACATGTGCGTGGTGAGTGTAAAGTATTTGCTT